>JAQFVV010007701.1:0-65141 GCA_028023455.1 Epiperipatus broadwayi
TAAAGTATGAGATTTCATGCTTTGATTTTTTTTTTTTGACAAACTTCATTCATGGGGGTCCAAAGAGCATAGTTTGCTAAGAGAGCAAATTATGTTTTATTAGGGAAAGGGAATTTTAACAAAGAACGATTTGATTTTAAAAGTAAAGTAAGTTGATCTATTTTTGCGAGTGAAGCTATGTCAAATTTATATATTTCTAAACAAATCTACCATAATTTTAAATAAATTTATTATAGATTTCCCAGAATGGGATTCTATTATTTGATATTTCTGCAATTCAAAACAGAATAAAATATGCTATAGATTTTTGACCTAGTAACAGCGCCGCTGGATAGTGTCAGTTAATTCTCTTGTTTTTTTTTAAGTTAGGAAAGAGGGAAGAGAGGATTTTTTTGAGAATTAAATTCCGTTATTTCTACATGTATGTTTTTTTTTTTTTGTACATTAAATACTTTTATAAAGTAGTTGTTTACGCAGGTTTATCTTTTTAAGGCTATTTAATTATAATTTGTTCCTATTTAATAATTATAATATCTCGGGTTAATAAAGAATGCTTGGAGTCTCATGAACAGACCTAAAACGGTCATTGATTTGGAGTTAGCTTCTGTTATAAAATTCAAACTAAATCTGTAAAACACTGAAATCATTAAAAACACAATTAACTATTATGAAAAATCGATCTAGATGGCTTCAACATCTCTTTTGCATTGGTCAATACTGCTTTTACACATTTTCTAATTTATATATTTAAAATTAAGTTATAAAATTATGAGGCATCAATATTAAATATTTTCAAATTATTTAATTCTCAAATATTAAATATTTTTATGGAAAAAATTAAATATTCTTGTTAAAACAATTTTAAATATTTAAATAACCTGCAATTGATTTAAAAAATAAAATACTACATCTAAATAAAATAATAATAACTTTATTAAACACTTTTCTAACTTTTTTTTAAACTGAATCTTTGCTACACTTTATCATGTATCAAACTTTGTTACCAAGTTAAAACCAATGTCTTCTTTCCCTAACATTCTAAAAGCACCATATTCACACACATCTAATGCTGTGATACTTTCAGCCCATTTTAAAATAATATTAAATTAAGTTTTCAATACAAATAATATTTTTAACAAAATCAATTATCTTAAACATACAATATAAAATATTTATCACTGCAATTAAGTTATTCTATCTCTGTAACATTTAAATATAATAAATAATTAATATTGTCTTTTAAATAATGTAATGTATCATTTTATATTTAATTCATGTGAAAACCAGTTAAAATTATCTAATATGTTTCTATAAGCTCCTATCTACAAGAGAGAAAACTAAATGAGAGGTTATTCTTTTTTAATTTAGAGACCTTACACTGACAGGGAATAAATTTAAACATAGGGACTATTACATCCTTAAGTTACCTAGCATCCCATATTTTTTTTTATATAAACCAATTTATGTTATAATTTTTTTGTATATAAGGTTTTTTTTATTTGTGTGAGTTTTCTTATGTAAGATTTTTTTATGCAAAAGTTTTTTTATTTGACAGTTTTATTAAATTTTAATTAGTAAATAGATAATTAAATAATTACTCTTAATAATTTTTGTACTTTGCACTAACTTTTATTTTTGATTTATATGTATAAGTATTTTAGCTTTTAAAAAATATTAATAGGAACACAATCTATTTTTATAATTTAGTTTGATTAGTATAAAATGTAGTTTTTTTTTTTTTGTTCATTCGTTTTAAGTATACATTCTAATTAATTTGGCAATGGTTGGTTATCCTGTGTAAGTTTTTGTGACTAATCGGATTATTTTGTTGAATTTGTAATCTTTTATCAAATCTATAATTTTTGAATATCACCATATTACTGTATATATTTATTTATTTCTGATGAAAACCAGTTTTCAGATGGAAATGTTAAACTATTTTGTGGATATATAAGTATTTTTTAAAAAAATATATTTCCTTTCGTCAGTTTTTTTTTTTTTACATATTTTTAGATACATTTATAATGGTCAGATATGTATAGACAAAAAAAAAGTAATCCTAACAACAAAGAAATGATCATTAACTTGTATGTAAGTGTGTAACATCTATATAACATTACCACAGACAATATAATGTAAATCTCATTATCTATTCATCCAGAACAATTTTCATGAGATTATAACATCATATGTTAATATAAATGCTCTTTTCTTATATCCTGCTGAAGTCAGGTAGATAGATACAAGAAACTCTTAAGAAGTTAGTTAGAAGCTAATTGTAGTAAGCAAGACTAAAATATGAGGTAATGAGTTATATATATATATATATATATATATATATATATATATATATATATATATATATATATATATATATATATATATGTCATGCATCCTGCCTTTACAATAGATTTAATTTAAACTAACCAATTATTTATACATTAATGTTCTCAAATCTTATATATATATATATATATATATTATATATATATATATATATATATATATATATATATATATATATATATATATATATATATATATATATATATATATATTTGAACATCCTGCCTTTATACATTGACTAATTATTTATCTAATATTAAGGAATTTTCTGAATTTGTTAATCTAAATTAATTGTTTTTATGTCCATTTCTACCCACATATACACGTGCTTGCATTCAATTCTTATAAGCCTGTAAAACATTTTAATATTTTTGTTTTATCCTCCGTATAATAGAATATAAAATATTTAAAACAAATTGACATAAAGTATACATATAGCTTCAATATATATATATATATATTTGAAACCAGGCACTCCTCACAAACCTGGGAGCTTAATTGTAAGTATAGAGGATTTGAACTCAGATTTTCAAGCACCCTTCAACTATCCACACTATCTTATACAACTGCTACACATGACCACACACACATGTAGAAAATATTAATAATCACCAATAGACGTATTTCGTGCTAAACCAGCACTCATCAGTTAGTCCAGACTATAATCTCCCATATATATATATATATATATATAATCAATGCTCAGTTCATATTAAGATAGCAAATCTTATACTTTAATGGATAGGCTTCAATCCACTACAACCTCCAACTTTTCAGCCATCCAGATTTGCTATCTTAATATAAACTGAACATTGATTATATATGTGTGTGAGAGATGATTGTCTGGACCAACTGATGAGTGCTGGTTTAGCACGAAATACTAATATTGGTGATTATTAATCTTTTCTAAATATGTGTGGTCATGTGTATCAATTGTATGAGATAGTGTGGATAGTTGAAGGGTGCTTGAAAATCTGAGTTCAAATCTTCTATACTTATATATATATATATATATCCTTAAATCTTCTATACTTATATATATATATATATATCCTTAAACACAATATTATTGGAAATAATTATCAGATTTATTTTTCTTCTAAAGGAAAAAATGCATACATATATAATTCAATATATTATATAATAATAAAGGTATTGAGCAATGCTAAATAAAATGTTTCTTATATATATATATTAATGTTATGGTTTATCGTATTTTTATTATACATTACGTATCTCAAAATAATTATCTAGTAAAACGGAAGTATTAAATAAAAATGATTGTTAAATGCATTTAATTAAATTAGCAAACCAGATTCGCACAATTCAATTATAGATTAAGCGCTTTAATTCATCATAATTTAACTTTTATAGATTTTTGTCTCAGAAACTAAATTGTTGAAGAATAATTATATTCAGTTTTTTAAATTACACATAATTGATTTACAATACGAAAAAAAAAAAATAATAATATAATTCGGCGCAAGTTTTAATTACGTTAGTGTTAGAAATCTTATTTTTTATTTTTCTTGCACTGAAAACACACAGACAATCCAATTTTTTTACATATACTATTTATATAAATATGCACCGAATTTCAGTGAAATAACGTAACATTGTAATATTTTCATTATTTTTTTATAAATAATCATTTGCACCAAGAAATCGATGTATCTAAGATATTATACCTGAAAATTATATAACACTGCAATAGAGTAATATAGGCATCCCGAAATTAAATTCAACCATCGAAAAGCATATTGAGTAAATGTGCCATTCACATTTCAAAAATGGCCCAAATAAGAGATAGTTTTATGTGATTTTGGAACAATGTCCTTAAATTCATCAACCAAGATTTTTCCCCTGTGTGTAATTTATATCTGCTAGAAGTTGCTAAATAATGTTATATAAAAGCAAAAATTTAAAATCATTTCTCCAATCTGCAAAAGTAATTGACATCTTTGATACTTTATGTTGTGATGTGCATTATTATAAGAAGACATTTGTGATAGATATGTCTATTGAATTATGAATGTTAATATCATTATTACCTTTAGAAAGTAGACTTATTTGAAAATATATTAGTTAAATTAAGGGTTCAAAATCTAAAATGTTTAGAAAAAGAATGAACAGTTAATTATTAGATATGGAAAACAATATTTTGGACCAGCATAGCCACAAATGATATACTAATTGACAATTAAACCATAATAGACTATGCAAGAGTATGTTTCATATTTTTATTTACCATTCTCCATTATGTAACTCATGCTCAGTAAATATTAACTCATAACAATAGCTGATTTTAGAATATATATATATTATTTTTAATGAATTCAACATTTTTTTTTTTTTTACTTCAGAATTTTAACATTAAATAGTCAAACCTTCATATATTACTTTGTAAACTGGAAAAACTGTTAGATTTTGTTGTTACAGGGAAATTAAAAAATAAAATATTTTTACATAAATAATAATACTTGGAAATAGCTTTATCATACTTGAAAATTTATTTATGTTTTCTGTGTGATACGCATAAAAAAGCATATGCCTCAAAGAAACAACTTTAAAGTATAACATTTATTTTGGGGTGCCTTAAAGCCACAATGTAAAAACAAACAATCCTAATCTAATGAAAATTCAAAGATCTATGCTAACTATTTATTTAGTATGTATAACAGAATTAGTCTGCTCATATACCCATACGAGAAATTCAGAAGAAAAAAAACAAGAAAATATATAGTTATGTAAGACTTAACTTTTTCTTGTGTGACAAAATGCACCTTTTTTTTAAAAAAAAAAATATTAATTATTTAAAAAAAAGTATGTGCATTAAAACACATATTTGTTTATATATAAATAGATCATTTAATGTTTGTAGAATTGATTTTAAAACAGGTTACTTTCACTGCTTGTTTTTAATCAATTTAATTAAAAACAAACAAACATGCTGATTAAATTCCTGTCACTTCATTTTATCAGTTCTAATTTAATTCTAAAAGCAGAAATTTAATGTTGTGTTGTTGTTTTAGTTACAATAATCCCTGGTTAGAAGACTTATATTAGATTGAGCAGGAGATTAAGATTTGCCCTGCCCTTAGGCATAGAATCTGTCAACAGGAATGGTTTTTGTGTGAAATGTAGCCTGGTATAATTGACTCTGCAAATTTTGGGACAATAATTTTTGCTTTTATTCTTGACTAACAAGCTGTTTCATAGTGAGCGATTCAGTATTCTGTACACACTTTGATTATATCCTTCTGAGATTCAACCATTTTGGATAGCAGTTTGGACATTTAATTCCATCTAAAAACTTGTTAACAGACTTTGTAGCTTTAGAAGATGTTCAAATCTATTGTTATGAGTGTTGCCATTATCAAGATGTCTTGCTAACTTAAACAAAGGATGAATACTTGACTTCCAACTCTCCTTCAGTCCTGCCAGGAACATCTAAAACAAACCAGGACTTCTATACCTCTACCTTGCTGCTGTCAAAGAAATTGAAAAATGAACTAAAATAAATGTCTCTTCATTTTATTTCTGTTTTAAAAAGTTTAAAAATTAATGCTAGTGACATTCTGGTCAGTTTTGATGTCGTGTCTTTGTTTACAAACATTCCAATTGATGAAGCTTTAAATATAATCTCACAATGTTGCAATTTACCAGACCATATTATTGCTTTGATTAAACATTGTCTCTTAAATACATATTTTGTATACAATGGACAGCATTACAGACAAGTTTTTGGTACTCCTATGGGCTCACCTATCTCAGGAGTAATAGCTGATTTATTCATGGAATATATAGAAACTCGTGCTTTAGAATCATCATCTTTAAAACCTCTCATTTGGCTCAGATACCTAGATGACACTTTTGTCATATGGCAACATGGAAAAAATACATTAGATGATTTTTTCTTACATTTAAATAATATGCATCCTCATATTAAATTTACAATGGAGACAGAGTCTGATGGAAAACTCCCTTTTCTTGATGTTCTAGTCACCAGAACACCAAATAGTTTATCTTTTTCTATTTACAGAAAGGATACACACACACAGACAGATATTTACATTTACATTCTCATCATCACCAAACTCAGATAGTTTCTGTAGCCAAAACTCTTTTAAATAGAGTAATTAACTTTTCAGATGACACACATCTGAAAGAAGAAATAAATCATATTAATAGAGTTTTATTAGCAAATAGTTATAATTACAAATTTATAAAAAAAGCCTTATTTCAAGCCCAAAATAGACAAAATAGAAAACAAAAAGATGATAAGTCAGCTATTAGGATTTGTGTTCCATATGTAAAAGGAACTACAGACAGTATCGGACGTATATTAAAACGCTATAATATAGATACAGCATTTTCTGCTCATCAAAAGATCAGCAATATAATAACCAAGCCTAAGGATTCAAGAGGGATTGAATCCTTAGTGTCTATCAAATCTCATGTAAAAATTGTAAAGCTTCTTACATAGGTATGAGTAATCGTCGCATCAGTGTTAGGAGAGATGAGCATGCTAATGCAGTTAAACAACACTCATCATCATCAGCACTCTCACTCCATACTATAGATTCAGGTCATAAAATAGATTTTTCTAGTACCAGGATCATATCCAGATGTGATAATCTCTACCAATGCAAAATCAGAGAAGCCATTGAGATACTTAAAAGGCCAGATTGTATCAATAAGCGAGATGATACGTGCAAACTTCCTCCTATTTGGAAAGATTTCTTTAAAAAACATTCTTAAATTTAACATTTTTGCTATTGGTGGGATTTTTAATGTTTTATTCAAACCAGTGATTGTAGCGCCTCTACAACCGTCTTTCTACCTTTTTATAACTCTGTGGATGGCTTGTGTGACCAAGTCGAAACATCAGTATATTGATATTAAAAGTTTTTAACACGGATGAACCCGCAAAATATGTATTATATATATATTAAAAAACTATAAATATATTGCTTTTATACTTTTCAAATTAAATTTAATACAGGATCTTATTATTTTATATGATATTATATATTCTAAGTTGATATATAATAAATACTATTTAGACACAATTTTCTGATTTTGGGAAGTATTAATATGCACATTTTTTCTCAACCCAACCATTGCATTTTACTTATTTAAAATAAAGCTTTAATGTTTTATATTTATTCATTATTTAATATCCAGTACTATATGTCACCAAACATAAGTACAGTTTAGCATAAAAAAAGAGAATGTTCAAAGCACAAAGTTGGTTACAAAAATATGTATTGTACAAAAGTGAAATTTCAGCAGAATAAAGAGATTGTCAGGTCCTTAAACAATTGTTGTGTGAATTATGTAATGGTAAAAACTTCTGCAGTATGGGTTTGAACTGATAAATAATGACCCATATAATAAAAGATGTGTTCTATATACTTTAGTTCAAATAACAAGAAAGTAGAATGGTTAATAAAATAAAAATTTCGTTTACATATATAATATCAACCAATGTGATTTTCCGTTTCAATAAAATAAACACTAAACTTTCTAAAGTGAAAGTTTATTTTTAGAATAGTTTTTAATGAAAGGATCAACATCAATTATTATCACCCTCCCTGCATGTCTCTCAGTGGATGACATTATTTCCCAGATCAGTGGATATTAATTAGCTTATGGGTGTAAAAAAACATATATTTGGATTGAGTGAAAACAAACTAAATTGATTAAAAAATAATAAATAACAATATATTAATAATGAATAAATAAAGTGGTTTCCAATAACAGCTGCAACTATCAACACTTAAATATACGAAATATTTTTGGTCCTACTTTAGTAAAAGATCTCAACCATTTTAAATTTCAAAAATGATAAAAAACATTATCTGACACATCTAAGTGATAAAAAAGTACACGGAAATGCAAAAAAATTAGAACTCGGGTCACATGACTAATTTGGGGAAAAAGCCAAAGTGTAAAATATTTACAACTGAGGTCACATGACTATATTATAATTAAAAGCAACACACATAGAAATCTGGTCAAGCAAAACTTTACAAAATAGATCTGACTATAAAAAAAAAAAAAACCCAATTTAAAAAAAAAAAAACTCTCCCAATTTTTTAATAAAAAAAAAAAAACCCCCCTAAATTATTTAATTTAGAGATTGCATAATAAAAAATAAAAAAACCGAAAATGTAAAAAAATTAAAAATAATTTGAAAAAGATGCCAAAACATAAAAAAATTAGAAATCCGGTCAAACAAAATTTTACAAAATAGATCTGAGGTTGTATAATAAAAAAAAAAAACAAAAAAAAAACAAAACAAAGATTTAGAACTCAGGTCACATGGGTATAATATCAATTAAAAGCAACACATATAGATGTGAGATCATATAAAAAAAGCCAAAATGTAAAGAATTTAAAAATCTGATCAAACAAAACTTTACAAAATAGATCTGATATCACAAGATAAAAAAATATGTATAAAAAACTAACATGCATTAACATAAGTTACAAAAGAAGCTTTCATATTTTTAACATATTAAAAACATCTTGTATTATTAATATATAAAAAGCATAGATATTTAAAATATAAAAAATCTAACATACGTTATTAAATCATGCAGGTTACCAAATTAACACTTAAGTTTATTATTTGTAAGCCTCATTTTTGTAAAAATATAAAAAGATAGATTGAAGGTATACATATATAAATGTCAAAATAAAACATTAATTTTAGAATTAATTATATTTTATGATGTTGTATGTTCCCTTTGTTTGTAAAGTTGTAGATTCTGTATCTCAAATTTTCTTAGAAAAATACATATAAACTGTAGAATTTGGGTCACATGACACTAATATCAATTAAAAGCATCTTGTATTGTACTGGACATATGACAGCGGTAAATACACATGAGACTCAAATTAGGACTGTTGCGGATGAATCCCTGAATGAGATATAAGAATTAAAATAATACATAATACATAAAACCTTTTTATTTTTAAAAACTAACCAAACGAAAGATTCGATCTCTGGAAATGATTAAAAGGTACTTTAATTTAATATTATATAAAAACAATTTACTCTAAACTTACATTATTTATATATTTCACACTAGAATAGTTTCATTATGGGATGTCATACTAATATTTATTGTGTAGTTTATTTATATGCCAATGTTTGGTTAAACGTTTCCATAATGGGATTGAGAATAGAAATGGTATTTTAACAGACGAATAAATAATGACCTAGACAAATGAATTTACAATAAGACACTTTAATGTTTGAATAAATTAATATTATGTACTTAACCTTTTCACTTTCCAAGCGGCCATATTAAAAATTTAAAAAAATTATTCTAAGCCACAAATTTTATAATAACTTAGCTTTATATTAGACTAAAGTCATATAATATATATTTTTATACGTTGAACATCAAAGAATGTAATGAAGTTGAAAAAATATAGCTATTGAAACTCAAAGTAATAAAAAAAATATATAAAAAAAAATATTTTAAAAAATATTTTATACTATTTCATAAATCCTATTATTTCATGCTTATATCATAAAACTACAATTTTATTAATAAGTTAGTCTTCATTCCTCATTAAATTTACAAGCAAATAATATGTAATATTACTTACCTGAGGCAATCTATAACTTCAATATTTCAAGAAATAGAGAGATTGGTACATTTCCATTTTTCACAGCCATCCTGCAATATATTTTTCCATACAGGGATTTGCAAACAATATGGCATCACTGATAACAAGTAGTTAATATTGATCAATAAATAGTATATTTTGAATATTATAATAAAGAGCTTAAATAAAGTTTCTAAATTGTTTAAAAAATTAGTCATTAATATTTATATTATGAAAAAATATGAGAAAAAATAAAAAAATATTGTAAATATTTTTTTTATTTATTAATGATGCGGTAATCACAACTAAAAATCACTATATACAAAATAAAATAGCAAAAAAACAACAACAATGAAAACAACTTATATAAACTAAAAAAATTATTTGTGAAATTATTATTAAAAAAAATAAATTAAAATTATATAGGAGATTATTTAAAAAAAAAAAACAAAATTAAAATTATACATAAATTAAAAAAAGCAAAGATAAAAATATAAATAAAATTAGTGTAAAAAGCAAACAAAAAAAATTATTACAAAGCAAACCAAAATAATAGAATTAATATTAAAAAAAATTATTAGTGATGAAGATGACTTTGTAACATGACTAGCTAAACAAAAAGAGGGGGTTAGATTCAGTACTATATAGTATATAAATGATAATGTTTCATGCTATTATGTCCATTAAATTTGGTAATTGCTTCATCAACTGCTACCTCTCTATATAATTGATAGGCAACTTTAAAATTTATCACACAATAGTCTATAATTGGCCTACATTTATATACTATGTCAAAACATTTATTTTTAGCATCTGACATTTTTTATTATCATTGAAATGTAGGCAATATAATATGGAATAAAACCTATATTGGGTCATGATACTTAAAAAATGTGGTTGCCTTGTTTCCAAATCTGAGTTCCATATGCCACCTAATTCATGAACTGGACAAATGGAAAAAATGTCAAAAAATGCATATAATTTGCAATATGATAAATTGACCCAATTACAAGCTTTTTTTTTGTTCAGCATACAAATTTGTTTTTGGAATAATTATATCAAATATTTTTTATCAAATAATAAATGAAAAAATCCAAAATTGCATGCTCACTCATGGTGGAAAATTTGAGCCCTGGAGACTTAGTAAAATTGGACAACCGAATAATGTTAGGAAAGTCATTCAGATCTGGTCAGGAATATGGACCTGGGATAAGGAAATACAGACCTGAGTAAAAAGGTCAGGAGAAGGTATAGAACTTTCATTTAAATTTTCTCTTTTTCTTTTTGATACCACACCTGAATATAGTTTATCTTCACGGGATGAAAATCCATCAAATGAGCTGCACGAAGCATCAGAATTCCAAGGCTCACTAAAAACATGGCTATCATCACTAGAGTCAGTTCAAAATCCATTTTTTCTGCAACAAAACTTTATGGTAAGGTAGTTTCTGAGAGAATTGATAAAGCTGAAAAAAATAAAAATAATAAAGTTACTTGAGTACAGAAAAAATCACAAAATTGTCCATTTTTGAAATAGAAAAATGGAACTTACATTTCTAAAAATGTAACAAAAAGATGAATCCAAAAATGTGAAATATGCATTTGCAGACCCCATAGTTTTCCCACAATTTTAAGCTGAACTAGGATATTGAAAATTTGAAAATTCTAGCCTGTAGGATACGGGTGTAGCTACAAAGTCGTTAACAAACTTTGATTGATGTAACTTTGGTCACACAAGAAATCTACTTGTATATACCTATGATGGCAAGTAAATTGCTGTCTGACATCCATTACATTTATTAATTATTGAACAACAAAGTTATAAAACAGTGATTTTGAATACACAAATATTTTTATATTCAATATGACAAACTTTATATTTCAATTCTTGAATTATAAAATTAAATAAGGAGAATTCATCTATGCACAAGGAATCCACTTGTCTAAGGGAAAAAAATATGCAAGCTTTTTATGACATTCCAAATATAAATACATTAATAAATAACAAAATGGTTTAGTTATATTGCAGCGTTATGGCTTATCGATTAGGTTTAGGCATGATTCTAAAACACTATAATAAATAGTGGTGTGAGCATGAAGCAGCATATATATGTATCAGTCAATTTTTGGCTGAGGAGTTGTTTCACCATTTATGTGAGAGAAATGGCATGCCCATTTTTCTGGTAGGCTATACCTGAAGAGGAGGAAAGTAGGGAGATGCAATGGTACACATAGGTTATTCATGCAGAGCTTCCACTAAATTTTCTGCAGGTCTCTTAGGGCATTTACAATTCCAGCTAAAACATATTAAGTGAAGATATGAGGATTTGGAGTTCCTGATTATCCTCATATTATGATAAAGCAAATAATGATGATGGCTGACCTATGCAGGCAATGCTATGAAACTATAACTTGTCCTTTATGATGTCAAAATAACTAATGATTTAAATATAAAGTTTTAATCAAGTGTAGTGGCATGACTTGTATACTAAACCAAATTAAATAACTGAAATATAAAAGTATGTGAATGTCTTAATAACATATGATTACATTTTCCTTCATTGAATGGGTCTCACATGCATTTGGAATCAAAAAGCATTATTTAATACTATAATGCTCAAGTGCTACATATAAATGATTATTACATTTAATAAAAAAAATGATGGTCATTATTATTTAAAATATTTAAACTGGAATTTAAGCAATAGCATTATTGAATAAGATTAAATTTATACTTTATAAATATATACTTATGATAGTATTATAATAATAATATGCCTAGAAACAGAAATGATATTATTTAACTAGTTCTCAACCCAGTGAGCAATGATGTTAAAACAAATAATTTAAAGTAATTAAAATATCCCTGAAATGCTGGGGATTTTAAAAACTAATCTAAAATAGAGGCTCATGGAGTAGATGTGACTTGGCATATAAATTACATATAAAAGTAAATAGCAAATAAGGCATTAAATAGAATGTAGGATTTAAACTTAAATAGATGTAAGTGTGAGTGTATATATATATATCACAAAAACATTAGTATAGTAGTATAGATATAGGTAAGCATGGAACTGTTACCCCAGTGATGTTACAATGGCTAGGTGGTTAATTCTTTGAACTTTATTTTACAGAAATTAGCTTGGTGGTTAGCAATCTTGGTCATTACTGCTTTTTCATAAGTGGCAACATTCTTCCATGGCAAGAGCTTCAAGGCTGCATTTTGCAAACAGCTCCAAGAGGCAGGGTGAAATATGATTTGGGTTCCTACTCAACTGACATTTTATGCTATATTTTTTTCTTGTTATTTAAACTCAAGAGAAAAAAGAAAAATGTTACCTGAAAAGTAAAAAAAAGCCCCCTTATCTCCAATCTACCCTATTTATACATTTCCAACTATGATTTAATTATTTGTAAATTATGTAGACATTATCCTAGGGGTAAAAGTGTTTCTCTTCATATTTTTGCTAAGATGGTATTCTTTGTTTAACAATTGACAAATAAAATAAAAAGTAAAATTTTTAATAGTAAAAATATTTAATAAAAAACCGTGATAACTTATTGTTCTAATCAATAATCAACATAAATTGTTTTTGGTAAAACAAATTATTTTGAAAAATTAAAGTGATACAAATAAAACCTAAGAAACATTATTATCTTTTAGCAAGAGTTTTAAATTGTGGATCAGTCAATGCAATGAATGTTGAGAATAGTTGTTGTGAGATGTGAAATTATATTGGAAGGTGGTATAATAACACTATGAGAAAGAATATGTTGTAATCTAATTACTCTTTGGAATATGCTTCCAAAATAAAAATAAAAAAAACATTTTGAGTTTGTAAGAGTGAGTCGAAAGTTCTCCTACTCTTAAAGTTTATTAAATGTTAATTGGTAGATTTCCAATGTTTAGTTATTGTTATTTTTGCCATTATGCTTCTTTTTATTATAGCATTAATCATATATGAAAACCCTTATCTTAGTCTATGTCGTCATATTGTGGTGTCAAATCATGTTATTGTGATTTTTTCATTACTTCATCATATATTTCGCATTCTTTAGGTAATAATATATATTTGCAAAAAGAATATCTAGAGAATTATATTTTATGATATCTATATGCAGCAGATATAAATAAATCACTATCCTTGCTTTTTCGCTATTAATCTTAAGAAAACCAAATAACAGATGTTAAAAACAAAAATAAAATAGATACATATTTTCTGTGAGAATAATAAAGTATAAAATGGTTTGACTTAGCAGCCCTTTGACATTTTATATTTTTACTTCGATATTTTCTCAGTTTCTTTTTTTATTATTATTTTATGTTTTGGAAAAAAAAAGTTGTATTTTTCTTTTCTTTTTTTAAACCAGATAAACATTTAACTGAAGATTTTCAAAGGTTGAAATTCATAATTTTTCGGAAAATAAAGTTTATTAAAAAACGCATAATTTTACAGAAATATTTAAAAGAATACAAAATAAGTCACTTTAACATATATATATTGTAACCAGCTCTGCATATGATAATGGATGATTCCAACCAATTATTTATCGAATAAGATTTAGCTTAACCTTTTAAACTCTTCCCTAGTCACTTTACGACAATCATTATAATAAACAAGGATGTATTTTAAGAAAGCAATATACAGATTTGTATTTATAACCTATTCGCGAAAAGGTCACATAAATTTTAATCACACTTAATGCATTGTCACCATATTTTGTGTATAGTAGTAAAGTAAGTATTATTTATTTTAAACATTTTGTGAGTGCTCATCTGCACGTGTGTCACACCTATATTTATATGCTTAGAGATATGAATTGGATACAATCACAAAATGACCATTTCTGTCCAAACTATATCCTAAGAAACTTTATTTATACAAAATACATGAGATTCGATGTTAAATTCCTGAGAAGTTATAAGAATTAAGATATTTATTTGTTTGATAAAGAATTAAGATAGTGTTTGTTAGTTGCAACACTATTCTAGTCACACACATAAACTATAATGAAGTGTTATATAATTATTAGCATATACATTGTAACGAAAACTTTAAATTCTGAGATATATTATAAATCTTAATGGTCACATACCATATTTGCATACCCTAGTGTTATAATGGGCATTATTTATGTTGAACTTGATTTACTTATATTTTACCAAGGGTTTTGAAAGGTTAAACTAAGATTTACATTGCCCCCTGTTGGTGAATGACCAATCTTTGGTACTATGTATAACATTAAGCTTACATCATACAAAAATTTGCATTTTTTGGGGTAAGATACAGATAGTGAAAATATTATATACAAAGGAAATCAAGAATAAGGCAATTTTAGACAATAGTGTGTGTGTATATATATATATGACACGTTATTTTTAGTGAAAACACTGTTACTTTTAAATTCATAAGCTCATTTTTTCTTAAAAGAAGAAAAATCTTTATAGAATTCACTTTTTAAAATTGACATCCAGCAGCTAGAACTTCTCTCATTTGAAAGTAATTCTTAATAAATCAATACAATAATCGATAACATTAAAATAGTATAAAAATGCGAGGCTAATAGAAAAAGGATAAAAATTTTATTAGGACGAAATAGATTCCTTAATTAAAATAATTGACAAAATATGTAAATAAAAAAATTATTTTAAGTATTTATTTTCTTCAGTATAGATATATCATACACGTTCGTATGCTAATTTACATACTCAAAACCAGATCGTGTAATACAATCGATCGTTCTACATTTGTTCAAATTGTTCTTTTAACTCTATTATTTCCACAGTAAAATGTTCTAATATATTTAATGTTTATAAGCTGTTTACTCCAACTATTAATATAATACATTATTTACGTTCACTAATGTGGATTTTCTTCTTAGATATGAGTTCAAACTATTTTCATGCGAGTAGTAGGAATAATACATTTATTATTCCCAAATACTTACTAAGACAAATAAGATGAAATATTGTCATATAATTTACCGGTCTTTTTGTTCAATACAATATTTTAAACAAAAGATGAATTACTAACGAACACTTTTCAATATAACTCTACGTTTTCTACCGGTTATATAAACAGCTAGAAAGTTTCTAATATTGCTTAATATTTCAATATTCATAAATCGATCTAAACACATCACACTTATGAATTTAATACCAGTATTGATATGTATATCTACCTACTGAAAAAACTTTTAAAAAGTATTATGACTCTAAAGAAAAAAAAATTAACAATATGGATATTTTGGACAACGTACCTATAATTTTTGAAATATCATAAATGAATCTGAAAAGATTTCAACCATATGATAGATTTAATATTTTTTAAGTCTGCTTCACAGTAATGTAATAGACATTATTTAACTAGGTAGCTGAAAGATTGTTTCTATCAACATATACATAATTCAATGGCTACCAATTCCTTTTATGAAATATGAGATTGCCAAGATTGTTGTTTGTCACGAATCTGTTTATGAGACGGTAATTGCATCTACGGAAGTCACTACTATTACTGCGGCTATATACTATACTTTCATTAACAATTTATTTTGTTTGTTTGTTTTTTCACACCTACACAGACGTGTCGTTTCTCAATTATATTTATGAAGCAGGTAAATGCAATAAATGTGGCTGTTTTGGAATAAGAAATGATTTGGAACATCCTAATATTTTTTTATGCCATAAAACAGCTATTGATTTCAGTCCAGCATTAAGTAAGGAACCTTTACTTTGTTATGGTCAAGTCCTTTATGCTCAACAGATTTTTATATATTTTCTGTGTGACAAATTTCTTTCACATTACTAGACATGAAATACAGGAAAGAACAGAAAGCCCCTGCAAAAAATATATTTGTGTGTGTACACAACATTTTCTGTGATAATATTTGATTGTGTACATATATTTTAAGACAAAGCTTCTTTTTCCTGATAGGACATAGTAGTATCTGCAAATTTCTGTTACTGTTGAGGGAAACATCATATATTACTTGTGTCATGTCTCGCTCTACTTCCAGTGATGTTTTCAAGGGAAGCTATTTTTAAAAAGAAAGCATTAGTTAACATTAAATAAATAATATATATGTAACAAAATATAATAGCTATATAACTGATGTTTCAGTGCAGTAACAAGTACTGTCTCACTGTTTTTTTTCTTTCTCAAATCATAAGGATGTATGTGGTGAGATTGAAAATCATTATAATTTTTCTTTTGTTATTTTCTTATTTTCAAATTTTATGGGTTGAGAAGTTTTAAAAAATATTTTATCCTTCAATAGCTTTTTTCCAAATATTGTTAATTTTCTTTACTTCACATTTTTCATTTATGCACTTGGACCTTTGAAAAATTTCTATAGTTTTAAAATATTTTTTTAAACTTTTCATCCAACAGAATTTGATAATGAGAAGGAATGTACTTGTTATTTATTGTACTGAAACCTCAGCTATTTAAACAGTTAATTAACTAAAATTTTAACTTTTGATTAATAATAATTTTAATTATTAAAATTTATGATTAATAATAGTGGTATGGTCTCATGATTGTCAAGTTAGCGAATAAAAGTAGATAATTTTCGTAAATAGACATTTAAAATGATAAAGAGTTGAGATATTCAACATATGTGTTAGCATTCTGGATGATTGTGGGTGACACTTTTTATATATGATTTGTCAGATAAATTAATTTCAGTAGTCTTGAAGTAATAATATATTGATATTATTATTATTAAATTAAAACCATATAACTATTTAGTATTTTATTATTTAATAATAGTTGTCAACAGGCTTAAAATTATAATTATTTTTTAAATTAAAAATTCTAATTTAATTATTAAACATATTTTTATTATAATCTAAAATTATGTTGAGTGGTTTAATTAGTTGTCACTTATTTTTGCAGATGGAGAGTTATTATCTTTATGTAAATGTATTCA
Source organism: Epiperipatus broadwayi (assembly GCA_028023455.1). Lineage (NCBI taxonomy): Eukaryota > Metazoa > Onychophora > Udeonychophora > Euonychophora > Peripatidae > Epiperipatus > Epiperipatus broadwayi. The sequence continues at coordinate 17,905 of JAQFVV010007701.1, forward strand.
CATACAATTTAATTGGTTTAGTATTTTTTACAGTCACACCCTTGACTAAACGTTAATAAATAGAGCATCACATACTTTATTGAGTAGTAGTAGTAAGAAAATAGTAGTTATGTTTTGCAGCTATCTCTCTGCTGCTTCATTTCTCATAATAAAAAAGAAAATTAAAACATTTTTTTTATTACTGGGAAAGAAATACAAATAATTTGTTACTCTTAACATGTAATTAAAGAAGTATATTTTATCTGAACTACATTTATGAAAGATATATTCCTGTCATTAACTGATAATTACAAAAGTGGTTCACTCTTAACGAGGAAAAGTCTGCCAAAATTGAATTCAAGTTTATGGTAAGCCAGTATTTCATAAGCTTAAAATTTCATTATTTATTTTACAGATATTTTATTTATAATAGTTACAAAATATGCTATAAATATGACTGTAGTAGATTTGGAATGATAAAAAAATGGACTTTTATAAAAGAAATAACTTTAAAAAATGAACTATGATAAAGATATCCATTTTATATTGCTAATTAAATTTATGGTATATTTATGACATGTTTTTATTAAAGTAGAATATTATTTGAAATTAAACCTTGATATCAACAATTTTCATTATTTTATAAAAAGTTACATAATATGCAGGAAAGTAATTTAAGAAAAAAATATCTGTTTGCATTTAATTTAGGAGTATTAATAGCCTAAACCCACTTAATTTAATAACTATGAATGAACACCTTAAAAATAATACAAGTTATTAATGTATTTTGTTAAATTTATCCACATATATTTTTAATATTACCTTAAACTTACATTAACATGAAACTTGATGTAACATTATAAAACATTGCCTGATAAGTGGAATTGACACATTTATTAAATGAAACAATAGTATTTCAACAGTAAAATTTTAACAAAATTTCCAATGTATATGTTTTTTGTGTTAACCATATTGTAAATATCAAATGTATAATATATTATTCAATCATGCTATAAAACAAAATGCTGTGTGTATTAATAATCAGAATCAATGGCCATTTTCAATATCTTAATCTTTTGTATTTCAAAATATTAAAAATTTTAAAAGAAGAGACTGCAATCATTTATTGATCTAACATTTTCTCAGGGTTAATAATTAGATTAATAAATATGTATGGAATGTACCCAAGATATATGACCCCAGTAAATGTGTGTTTGAAAGAATCTTTACAAATATCTATAAAGATAGTAAAAAGTCATAATGGTACCATGTAGAGAACAATTTTATGATTTTTGTGTAATAAACTTTGAGAGCGAAAGGTGATATTTTATTATAATATAATTATTGTATGCAAAGAAAAATAACTGTTATTTGCAATATTGATAAAAATCAAATGATATAATAAATATAACATAATTTTAATATGTAGAATATTAAACAACATTGTGTAAGATAAATAATTCTGCAGATTTTAAATTGTTATATTTATTGATTTCATCTCACTGAAGAAACATGTACCAACTCTATAGAGTGATATTGTATGATTATTTAAACATGTATTGTGTTGTAGTTTATATATGTTGGTGGTATAGATTTTTCAATGGGTTTACTCATAAAATAAATCCATTAGTGTAGCTATAACATTGTTCAGGAAACAAAAGATGCAGGTAATACTACTAATTTTAAAACTTGTTTGAAGATAAAATTTCTGCAATAAATTGTTAAACTTTGTTCTATTAGTATTATATCTTCATCATAATATTTTTCTTTTAGTAAAGCTGCAATTGCTGAATGATAATAAAAAGATAACATCCAATTTTAATCAATTTAGGCATATAGAATATTATGTTGTATTTTATGATACATAATTAATTACCACTAATGATTATTACAGTTGTAGATCACATTCGAATTGATAATTGTAAATTAAATTCCCATGCATTAATTAATAATGTATTATGTTTTTGCATAATTTTACATTTATATGGTAGGTGTTATTTAGTATGAGATTTGATTGTTGTCATGTTAAATAATTGTGATTATAAATGTTGATATATTTATAATTTATCCATATATTCATGTTATATCATATCATGTGTGCTTGTTCCCTTAGCCTGCATGATAATGTAAATTATCATCATGGGTGAATTGTGTATTATACCCATAGAGTTTTTACTGAATTAAGCCTATATTATAGTAATGTATTTTGTATATTTCTTAAACAAGGGATTGGCCATTCCTATATTTTTCTCCATATACCCAAACATTTACCCAAATAGTGGCACTGTGATTTCAGACCATTTGTAGTCATGAAATGACTGTTGTCCCGATCATTTGCCTAAACTCAACCCATTATACCCTGGATATAATGTATATTTCACTAGATTTCATACCTTTAAGACTGAACAATTTGATATTGGTAACAATGAAATAATTCCTGAAAAGATAGTAATTAGAAATGTAAAATATGTTTAACATTAAGCAGATTATGGTAAGAAACAATACTATTTTGCCAAATATTATTTAATATTAGTAGTTCATTGTCTAATACATTATCTATATAAGGTGATCTCACATATACAAGTCACCTTTGTTATTTTCTATTTACAGCTGTGTTAAAATCCTGATGTTATTACTAGTATTAGGGAAAGTTCAATAATATGAAGTTAATGATTTAAGTATAGAACCATAGTAATATTGATTATCAAAGTGATATTGACAATCCAGCATGTTGAATAAATAAATAATAGTATAAAATAATATAATATTCTTAATATATTATATTATGAATCATTATTAATACTTTAAAAAAAACTAATATATTACACTGTCTAATATTGAGTATTGCTAGCTTGCCATTCATCGTATATGAATTTTAGGTTTATCTTACTTACAATTCATTTTAAATAAATAAGTTTCTTAAAACTATGCCTGGTAAATAAGATATAAAATTGGGCAATAGGTTAAAACAAAGTTAATTTAAATAATATTTTTGCTACAAGATTATAATGCATTATAATTTTACCCTGACTCAAAGAGATCTTTCTTTAATATTTAATTATGTTAAGTAAAGATTGTGCTTTGTCTTTTTTATCTGTAAGTTGATTATTTTAAAGTTGATTTACCTTTACCAGTTTTTCTGTCTTGTGCTTTATTTGAGATTCCTCCACAGGAAAAGATCAACATGATTAATACACATTCAATAATTTAGCCTTAGGAGAAACTTGATGCTGGAAAAGATTTACTTCTATTTTTATCACATAACCCATTATTGGCTTCCTTATTTTAAAAAAAAAAAATAGAGTCATAAAGAAAAGAAACAATGGAATAACATCACAAGCTTTATTCAGTAGCACATGGGCTCTAATTGAAATTTGCTTTTAAGCTTGCATTTAAATGATCACTAAATGAGGCTTACCAATATCTCTAATCAAGCTTTATTTTATAAGTATCAAAAGAAAAAGAATTCAAAATCTCTAGCAGAAAGTCACTATTTCAAAAAAGACCAATTGTTTTTGAGATTATGGCTCATCTCAGTGGAGTGTTGTGACTCTAGAAAATAGATATAAAATACTAATCAAAAGTCAGCACTTATAAAACATGTTTCTATCAATTTGAAAGCGTAAACTTTTCAGACACATAAATGTCTTCAAATCCAGCTTTACAATCCAGATAATTATATGGGTCTGAATTCAGCTCAGTTTCTCCATGTAGTAATAACTTTTACAATATAGCATCACAAAAGCCTTCAAAGGTACACTTATAATAATTAATAAAACAAGTCATAAATTTCATAACTTGCTTTTAAGCATGCATTTAAATGATCCCTAGATGGAGCTTACCAATAACTCTAATCAAGCTTTATTTATAAGTGCCGAAAAAAAGAATTCTAAATCTCAATCAGAAAGCCCCTGTATATATATATAATTGAACATTATTCTGCTTTTTATATATATATAATTGAACATTATTCTGCTTTTTTATTTAGACAGTGAACACTTGACAATATATGCCTATTGTACTTTAATTTGACAATTGATTTGATCATACAATGCTATGTATTTTTTCTAATTTAATAGGTTAATAAAGTTTGCTTTTGATATATATATATATATGTGTGTGTGTGTGTGTTAATTCTAATATTTTCACTGAGGAAGGTGCTTGATGTTGTACTGAAACGTCAGCATTTAGCTTTTTCACTACATGGAATATCCTGCAAATAGTAATAATAAGATTATATATATATATATATATATATATATATATATATATATATATATATATATGATAAACAAAACAAGTTATACAATTTGTAACTTGCTATAGCTTGCACTTAATGATCACTAGATGGAGCTTTACCTTTAGCCCACAATCAAGCTTTGTTTACACAAATGCTGAGAGAGATAGAATTCAATATCTCTTTCAAATTGTCACCAACCTTTAAACCATGGTCTCGAGCTAGTTGGCTCATGTCAGGCAAGGGTAGTAGAGTTGGTGTTTAGATCTAGTTTCTGGTCTTCCTACCCTTTACTAACATGAGCCAACTAGCTCAAAACCAAAGTTTAAAGATTGGAGATAATTTGAAAGAGATATTGAATTCAATCTCTCTCAGCATTTATGTAAACAAAGCTTGATTGTGGGCTATTGGTAAAGCTCCATCTAAAGATCATTAAATGCAAGCTATAGCAAGTTACGGAATTTATAACTTGTTTTGTTTATCATAAATGTATCTTTGAAGGTTATTGCAATGATATAGATTGCAGAGGCTTTTACTATATTGTGAAACTGAACTGAATTCAGACCCATATAGCTATCTAGTTTGTTTGACTGGTTTTGAAGATATTTTCTTATTGGAAAAAATCATGCTTTCAAGCTGATAGAAAAAGTGTTTTATAATAGTGTTTCAGAAATCAAGTTGGTTAAACTTCAAATTGTAAAATTCTTAAACATTATTATTTTATATAATTCAGTATGGGAATTCTAGCTACCAGACAGCTTTAAGAAAAATGTCAGGTTAATTATTTTAAGGTGTATTTTCTTCACTTTCCACTCAGTTAAGCTTTATATTAACACTATTGTTTGAAATGTAAATATCCCTAATTTGCCTATGTTTTCTTTTATTATTAAGGAAAAATGAAATTGTGTGAACTTTATAATCTTTTAAGGAAATTTATGCACAACTGCTTAACAAAACCTACCATAGACTCTACATTGGAATTCTTTTCTAATTTTGTAAAATTTAAGTTAAAATTGGAGGATGCCTGTATAATTTATTGTGCTATATTTTGAACTATTATATGATAATTACTATGCTTATTATTTATGCTTATGAAATATTTTATTAAAGAAGTGAATGTGTGGCTTACAAAGAATTAACTACTTACTAGTATTTATTTTATATGTACCTGATTTAAGTCGAGTTTAAGGACATTAATATTATATATTTCTTGTTCTCCTCAGTATGTGAACTTATTATAAAAAATATTATTACTTAAGGAATTACAGACATTCTGTGAACAATTAGTTAGCAATGTATCAAAATAATCATATTCATGCTAACTTATAATTGTATTTGTGCTAACATTTTTTGAGAAACCTGCTAAAGTTACTATTAAATTGTAAAATTTCCAAAATTAATTCAATGGTCAACACCAAATAAATATGTAGCTGAAGTTATATATCCATTATCTCTGTTATTATAAAAGTTTATTACTTACTCATTGTATTAGTGAACATTTGAGATTGCTGAATTAAACCTGAATTGTCAATGTTTATCCTATAGGAATTTGGCTTCATGTTTACTAACACTTTCATCTGAAATCATCATCCTTGTCTTTGTGTCATTCAGAAAACTTTGTTTATAAAAAACTTTGCAAGTGAATTTTTTTTAAGTTAAAAAAGAGTGACTATTTATTTTGAGTGTGTTTTGTTATTGGTATATCATAAACAGATATATAGGGTTATTGTTTATTTGCTTCCTTATTTATTTTGTGATATTTCATTGACTTCAAAAATGTCTTCGAGAAAATATTGCAAGTTGCAATATAACGGTAAACGATTAGTATTTAAATATAATTTATTTTGTGTGTTGCATATATATTTTTGTGTGTTTTATTGGAGAGAGGTATATTTTTTTCTTTATTTAATGTCTTGAAGTGAGCACTTGGCTTAGAGAGTAATAAATGTATGAAAGATAAATGTTGTTATCAGAAATGGTGAAATTCGTTGACAATAACTACTGCCATTTAACAGTTTGAAAAAGCTGAGTTGTGATAAACTAAAAGTTTTTTTTTTTTTTACTTTCAGTTTACCATTTAATTTACTATAACATTTGCATATAATATATTTTGAAGTTATTTTCATGCTTTATTCATACTTATGTGTGCCTGTCTTATGCAGTTATTTAATATAATTAGTAAATATCCAGTTTTACAATTGTTTCTCTCTGTTGTTTTCAGATAATACCATATGCTAAAAGAATTTAAAGAATTAGTGTCCTATCTGTATGTGTATTTATTTCCCAATGTATAGAATGAAAATTATTAAGTAGCTGTGAAAAAAAGTTATTCGTGATATTTTCTATATTGATTGGTATTGAGAACTGTCTCCCTTAATATATCTAAGTATTTGCCATGAGTAAAGTATATTCCTAGATTGTGTATGTATGCATTATAAAAATATTTTATGAAGTTGAGTAGTATATTCTCCCTTTATTCTGGTGGTAAGACTAAGCTCCACACCAATAGTATATCTCAAGGATTGGTGGTGATTCATTATTTATCATTAGATTTATTAGCCAAAAAGCTTGTTTATTCTTCATGTGCTTAAATTTTTCTCTTGAATATTTTTTGTGTTATGATAGAATCATAGCCATATGTAATGTAGTTGGTGGTTAAATAAATGGCAAGATTAAATTTTTTATGAAGTATTAAAGCAGAAATATTGTTATATTTATTGGTTGGTATATGGCATTACCAGTATTATGACACTTATTTAGGAAATCATAAGTAAACCAACAAGATGTAATTATATTGATTTTGTCTTAATTATAGCATAAGTTGTGACACAGACATAATGCAAATAATCTTGCAGACATGAGAGTATAATACTATTAAATTTATACATCAGGAATTATTTATTTTGAATTATATCATGTTAATTTACCACAAGTTTTAAATCATCCAATCATTAGAATGATTACTTTTATTTTAAATGTGTGAAAAGTACAGATATTTAAAGGGATTATTTGATTGATCTATTTAAGGTTACTCTCTTGACAGTCAAAGTTATTAATTGTTTTTATCCCAATAATTTATAGTGTGATCTCTACAACTTGTATATGTGTGCCCATAATAATATATTTATTTATTCAGTGTTATTTACTAATAAAATATATTAGAGTTCATTAACAGCCTAACTATATTTTAAATTAGAATATGAGGGTATTATTTTATTTGTTAATTCATATATTGTAAATGTCCAATCAATAAATGATAAAGTGTGTAATAAAGGAGATACCAAACCCAGAATAACAAACATATTTGTAAATTTAATAATTAGGACAAACAGTACCAATGGAACCCACAATATTTTTTGATAGAAAAATGTAAATAAATGCTTTATTTATCATTTAAAATTTTGTCTCCAGTTGTTCTTATATGCATTCCTATTCTAGTTTTTACATTTCATATATCTATTTCAACATAAATGCACTACTTTATAAATTTTATAATGAACATACTTAATTCTGATAATATTGTTATTTTGATCCAGACATTATGTGAAATACTTTACCACTTGGTAAACTTATAAAAAGGGTTGTGTACTCAGTTTATTATTTAGAGAAGGATATGAGATTAAAGAGTACCCTATTTACTTCATTATTAATGCTAAAATCATTGCTAGAATATTACAAAAATTATTTAGAAATGTCAGTAACAAGATGTCAACAGCACATCATGCAGTAAAAGGCAAAAGAGCAGTAAATACAGCTATTAAAATCCTACAACCTATCAAGCATGTCAGTACACATAATTTAACACAATATTTTGCACTACAAATTGATTTTAAATCTGCTTTTGAGCTAATTAACTGATCTTATCTATTTAATACCCTAAAAAGCTTATAGAAGATGATCAATTTTTATTGACTGCAATAAAAAATTGCCTTATTAATAATAGAATCTCTTATAAAAATTTTATGACAAGATCAGAGTTTTTTGCCTTAGATAGAGGAGAACCTTTGACACGACTGTTGTTTGCAATTTATGTAGATCCCATGATAAAAGAAATAGAGGCACTAATTGATGGAATTTACTTGCCCCAATTAGGAGTTTTAGTAAAGGTCATGTCATTTATAGATGATATTATAATATTTTTTTTTGAAAACTGGTGTAATGATATAATTAGACAATTTCAGCAGACAGTGGGAGGGTTAATTCAAGTAAATAAAGCAGCTGCTTAGCAATTGGCAACAGGGAAAAGATTTCACAATGAGATTGTAACTCTGCATAATTCCTTTCTTGGTCTTCCATTATATTTATAAAAAACTAAGATGAATGTACTATTAAACCAATTAGTCACAAGGAATATAGAGGAAAGAATTAATGGCTTTATGCTTTTATACTCTGTGAAATAACTAAAACCAAAATATTTAATGCAATTGCAATGGGAGTTCTAGAATATTACGTTCCATGGTTAAAATTATATAATAAATCAAACCTAAAGATTATACAGATGGCAAAAAAATTCATATGGGGAAAGAAAACTTATCTACTCTACTTCACTTTTGGTCTCAATTTGTTGACCCAAAAGCTTATGTTCGATTTATTACTGCTAAAGCTTATATGAATATAGCCAAAGATCAGTCATTTAATATCCCAAGTGGTCACATATTTATAATTAATGGATTGGGAGCTGAAAAAGACTGCATCTTACTGTTATGTTAATGGCATATAAAGTCTTGCAAAATGAACTTGAAGTAATCACCCTAGATGGTATTAGATATAAAGATTTCAAAAAAGCAAATTACCAAAATAAAAATAATTGGTTGAGCTGTTCAAAGAAAAATGTTTTAAAAATATTTCACTCAATATATACTCATCAGACATCAATGAGATTTATTTTTAAGTTAATCAATGGGATCCTACTTACAACTACATCTATTAATAAAAGACTGGGATTGAGTTTGAATGAAACCTGTATTATGTGTAACAGGGGCAGTGAAACTTTTATGCACTTGTTTGAAGATTGATATGCCTTTAGAGAAATTAAAATGAAGGTCTTTCACAGGCCTATAATAAATATCAAATATATTATGAAAATATGTTAAAAACTTCAACCCGCACAATGTGAATGAAATGATCCATATGTTGAAATCATTGTGGGCAATAAGATGTTCACTTTTATTTGATAGTAAGAAATTCAATTGGTTAAAAAAATGGATAAAGATTGGGAGAACTACTTTAACTTATGCCTAAAATATTGGCCCCCAAAAACCTTCCAAAATGTATGGGGAGGAATTGCTCTCTCTCCAAATGTGAAATCTGGGTGTAAAACATATAATAAAGAATTGTAATGTTGCTAAAGAAAAATGTTCTAAATCGTAAACAGTGACAATTAACAGATGACAGGAAAATTAAGTGAACATAATGTAATGTGTATAATAGATAAGTGGACGATAATACTGTTCCTTTTTTTTTTGTTTGAATTAGAAATTTATTTTGTAATTATGTAAATATGTTGTGTTTTAATAAAGTTTATTACTTCAAATAATAAAAAAAAATATTTTATTATGAATATAGTTTGGTATATATAAAGTAGATCATCAGGCTTTCCAAATATAAAATCTATAATATATATATACAATGAAGAATTTAATCGTTAACAATGAATTTAAATTAGTTATAGGTGTAATATATTACAGTTGTTTTCAACAACAAAAAAAATATTTTTGAGGAGCAAAACCAAACAAATTACGTTGTTTTATGTTATTAAGAACAAATAATGTATACTTATAAAAGAAAGAAAAAAGAAAAATATTCAAGAAACATCAAATATTTAATGTTTTTTGACCGTGGTCATTGGAAGTTAACTTCACCAACTTAAAAAATACAAATACAGATGGTGGTTATATATGTATATAGAAATAAAACAATATTATTTTACAGAAGTCTATGGAATATTTATTTACATACACAAGTTTTTATATGCGATTTATATATATATTATGACTTTTTTTTAGTCTATTGACTTTATTCATATTTTGCCTAACAATATTCAAAATTCTATATCATATTCCCATCGACAAATCATTTTGCGGACTGTTTTATTTTTATGTATTTTACATTTTAAACATGTAAACCTCCCAAGAAGAATTTTTTCAAAGTAATAAACAGTAGATGAGATTCTCTCAGGGAAATAATTTTAGAATGATTAGTTCTTAGATTTCTCCAATAACATGCAACTTATTCTAATTTTGAACATTTGGTTTAATACATTTATTTTTAAATCGTAAATTAATTCTCCCACTGATATTAATTTAAATAATTTATTAAATAATTATTGGGCAGTGTGTTTGTAAACGAAAGGGAAAAAAAAACGATGATTTAAAATAAATAAATTGATTACAGTAAAATTAATTAAATTTAAAAACAATAACTCTTTTCTGACCGAAGTTTTGTTATTATTACTCGAATAGTTTGTAACCCTTTGCTTTCAACTAAATAAAGTTATTTTTAAGTAAAATACACACGTATATATGGATGCGCACATATGTGCGACTATAGTTTGAAAATTTTAAACTATGGATAATAATTATTATTATTATTATTATTATTATTATTATTATTATTATTATTATTATTATTATTATTGTTGTTGTTGTTGTTGTTTTTGTTGTTGTTGTTTTTGTTGCTGTTGTTGCTGTTATTATTATTGTTGTTGTTGATCTTATTGTTGTCAGGAAGGAATTACATCTTATACATATGTGCTGCAGTGCGGTTTTAATACCTTAACATTGTTTACAAAGGATGTTCTCAACTCAAAGCACAAGCTTGTTACTTTGAATAGATATGAGTGGCCATTGTTTCTGTGTACCTAAATTCACTTATATAGACAAATTTAAAGCATCCTGAAATGAGAGCATAAAGATATTTCATTAATCATTTGAAACCTATTGACTTTATTTTATCTATTAACATTTGTGTCTTCCAATCCAAACCATATAACTTTTTAATTAATTTACTAGAATCCCTATTTGCAGCAGTTGTATGTAGAATGTAATTCACTTCTGATTAAACTTAAATACAAATACTCTACTAATACATATATTTTTAATATTTAAATAAAGTAAAAATTTTTAAAGACATTAAATACTCATATTACATGATGGAAATACTCCAAAATATAAATACAACTAAAACACCATCATCACGAACCTTCAAAGAGTTATAAAGTTGCTAATATTTTATAATATTCTTTTTCAAGTGTTAATAAATAGAATATTAATGGATGTAAAGTGATTAATAGAACACCATCAAGATCATAGTCCATGATGCTTTAGATTGGTATATAAGTGAATTGAAGTACAAAAATAAGATTGCCACTCTTTGTTTTTCAAAGTCTCTGTCCTGTGCTTTGGTTTGGGAATATTCTTCATACTCAATGATACAAGTTTGAGGTAGTAAACAACATTTCAGCATATTGAAGCAGTCGGATCTGAGTTCCATCCTAGCTTCGTGACATCTAGCCATAAACCCACTTCAAACCCTAGTACTAACCTTAAATTTCCGATGCAATGGGGCTTTATACATTCAATCCATGCTAATTTCCTTAAAAGAAAAACTTATTTCATAAATGTGTGTTAAAATTAATTTGTTTAAGGTTTAAATTGATCAATGCTATTAATAAATTCATGATAAAATTAGTCATGAATTTATATATATTATAATGGTGTGGATTGTGCGTATATATTTGTAAATATTTAAATATATATAATTGTTTGAAAGTTTCATTGAGTCAGGAATGTTTGATTTTATTTTCAAATAATTTGTTAAATTTTTAGTGATTAAAAACTACATTCTTTCGATAAGCTTACAGATTCTCCCTTTCCAAAACAATGGATAAAGTTTTATTAATTAGAATAAAAAGATAAGTATTTAAAATGTAAGGATTTCCTAATTAAAATCATTTTTCTGATTTTAAGAATTCATTTTCTAATTAGAAAATGAATTCAAGTTAATGAGTTCAAAAGCCTTACTGAAGGGATGTATCTAACAACAACCAGTACATTTTGTAACATTGATAGTGAAAGAAGTGCTAGCCAGAAGGCATCAAATACAGTATATATAGCTCTGAAAAGTTTGGAGGGGAGAAGCCATCTTTGTTGTAGAGAAGTGCAGTATACTCTATGTATTTAGAAATCATGAAATTCAATAGTGTTCCTATCATGGTGAAGGGCTAAAATGTCAGGAATCTGGCTACTGGGTCTGAATTCCTCTTAAAATCTTCAATGAAGCTGCTGAATCCTTTCTGGACCAATCATGCTGCTAAAATCATAAAAATCCACTAAAATACTGTTCAAGTAATTGACCGAATTCATGCCTACCAACCCGGACATGTTAACTAAGGAACCAGCCCAGAAGAAATGGGTAATATATTTCCATAATGAGCCATAACTTTCTGGCCAGTTTCGAACTTTACACTCCCTTTAAGAGCTCTTCTCATTTATAAATGTAATACTCTGTGTAACACCTTTTATTTATGCTATTTTAAAATAGTAATTCTCTCAATCTCTAGTCTTTAAATTTAATTTTTCTTCCTTACTATGGTGGTTCATTTACTATAATATATATATATTGTGTGATTTTTTTTAATGTCGTTTATTTTTAATTATATGCCAATAATCCTTCAACTCGATGATCTTCTTTGTTTCCTTTGCCTTGTGCAAACAATAATATATTAATTCTAATAGTAATTCTCACCCATTAGAACTAAATTTATATGTTCTATTAATCATTGAGTCGAAAGAAATTATTAAATGTTTACTATTTTATAATTGGATAATAATAAATTATTAGCTCCATTTCTAATCTATGCCCCAGCTATTTTCTTGTTTCACCAATATTTATAAATTCATATATAATGTTAAAATATTTTTGCAAAAGGGCCAATAAAGGAATCAAATATATTCTAATTCAAATTTCAGTTACTTGCTATTTAGATTCAGGAAGAGCGCGATATTTGGGGCATGATTAATATCATTTTATAATGCTTTAAAATAGTTTTAGTTAAAAGCTCGTTTGACTTTAATTAATTTGATCAAGTCATCACATAGAACATTCTATAATTGGGTTTTATTTTTTAAATGGTGACTATCAAGTCATCATCTTCAATGTTGCAGGCATAGGGCTATCATTCATTTTGCAGGCTTGTCGGTGGTGATATTTCTGATATTTTAATTATAGAGGAAGAATGCACTTCCTCCCCCACTCATGTTATATTTGGAACACCAATGGTTCGTAGTTACAACTCCGCCTGGCTTTCCCTGTGTTTCACATTTCCTTAAAAGGCAGTAAGACTTGTCAAGTACAAGCCGCCATACTAAAACCACTGTACAGCGATTATCTTTCATTTTCATTTATAGCTCATAATTCATCAGCACCGTTACTTCTCTTTTTCACTAAAGCCCATTCTTATGCTCCTAATTCATGATTAAGTGATTTCAATTAAAGTCGAACAAATTCTCAGTCATTTCAAAGTAAATAAGTTTTCTAATAAAGATTAAAGTTATGCCCTAAAATACGTATCTTGCTCTTCATGAATGGATTTGCGAATGTGAAAATAAATCTCACATTCTGTTGTAATAAAATTAGAATAATAATTTTCATCACAACCTTTATCTGTCTTTATTTTCTTGTTGGGGGCATAGACTTTCAAATATTGCATAATACTCATTGGCATATAATAAGACCGCCACTCTTATTATAATTATAAGCTCTGTTAAAGGCTAGAGGTGATTAATATAATCTCATTTAAAATTCAAACAAAACTATTACTATTATTATTAAATATTTTATAAACACACTTGGTTTCTTATTTGTTAATTCTCTTATTCAATAATTATTTTAACGTTAATGCTCGCTGTCTGTGTTGGCAACCTGAACATATACATATGATTCGATTTAAAATTAACTTTAGTTAATTTATTATCCGATATTAGTGTCAGTTCAGGGGTCTCTGATCCTCACCAACCATTGATCTAGTTCCTTGGTGCATAGCACTGTGCCATCTATTTAGATTTCTACTAATCTGAGCTGGTGAGTTGGGTTTGAATTCAGTTTGGTTCAGCTGAGTTTGGATCCAACTTGCATTCAGGTGGTGGCTTTTTTGACCGGTACAATATGTGTACAAAGGGTAATTTATTTCTAATAAAATTACATACAATTATTATTATTATTATTATTATTATTATTATTATTATTATTATTATTATTATTATTATTATTATTATTATTATTATTATTATTATTATTATTATTATTATTATTATTATTATTATTATTATTATTATTATTATTATTATTATTATTATTATTATTATTATTATTATTACTACTACTACTACTACTACTACTACTACTACTACTACTACTACTACTACTACAACTATTATTATTATTATTATTATTGTTGTTGTCGTTGTTGTTAAGGTTTATCTTTAAATTTTATTTTTAATTTAGTAGTATTATAAATAAAGTCAAAAATTAAATTCGAAAACAATAAAAATAATCTTCATATAATTGTATATATTAAACAAGCAATGATGGTTATTCAATATACAGTTGTAAAACAAATATGAATTAAAATTAATATACAATTTGCTCGGAAGAAAATATCATAGTTTTGTAAAACTTTTATTAACTAATCATGCTTAAAAATTAAAGCATTCTATAAATTTTAATGTTGATTATAAAGTTACATGTTCATTATGTAAATAGAAAAATTGGATAATGTTAAAGAAATAATATATTAATAAATTATTAATAGTTCAATTATATTAGAGAACTAATTATATTTTTTTACAAAAATTCATCTATAATTGTGCTTACTAATATCAACACAACTAGCCATTTAAAGATATCCATATCTTTGTATTATAACATTGCTCAAAATTCAAGCTAACATGTTTAGTATCTTATATAACATTTTAGATTTATTCGCTGCTTCATCTGAATAACGAATATCGATTTTTTTACTACAATTTTTTTGGTAAATTTAATGTATTTATCATTTAATTTTATAATAATCAAAAATTTGTATAATATCTAAATTTTTAAGAGATATATATTTACTTTAAAATCTAATTATAACCATAATACTTAATTTGTTTTTTCCCCCAGAGTGTGCAAAATTTCAGTAACTGCCAATGTTTCTAACTTTACATAGTATATACAATTCTCTTTATTATGTGTGATTAAAACTTATTTTTGTTAATATAAATTTATTTAGATCAACCTGACGAACATTTAAATTCAGTTCCAACTTAAGTATGTATCCCAATATTAGTAAAAGAAAAAAATAATAACTATAAAATTAACAAACAATATTTTAATAAAACATAATGTAGCAAAATGAAAGTCAGCTCTTTAGTAAGTAAACTTATGTGTATGCTTAAATTAAATTTTACAATTGTTATCAATACTTTATAGGTGTCTTAATTTTTGATTCTTAGTTACTTCAGTATTTAAATTAAATTAAACATTCTCTTAACACAAACAAAAGTCATATTTTTTATAATAATAATAATATATCATCAAAAATTGTTTGCACAATGTATTAATTACAAATTTTTAAAAAAATATGAAATGATTGCAAACTTATAACACTTTTTTATGTATTACATCTGTATTAATAATTGTATGTCAGATGAACTATTCAAAAATGTGATGTATCTTTCTCTTTTATTTAAAAACATATCTAATGGTCATTCTTGAAAAGTTGAGATTTATTTCATTAGAAGACAGAACATTATCATCTCAATAAACATCTTCTTTACTTCTGTCTGTTGCTTATTAAACATAATCACTCTTTCTAAAAATATATATGACAAATGTTGGTAGTTAACAAACTTTTACATTGCATCATTTAGCTCTTTAAAATTAATTGTATTTTTCCATTGTTTATTTTGATTTGATTTTTAATTACCATTGTTTGTCAGTACTATTAAGTCCTACAGGTAGTTAAAAAATTTTGAAACTTGTGTATGATGGAATGTAATAAAATTTGTGTATTTGGGATATATATATATATATGGGTGTGTGTGTGTGATTTGGAAGTTAGGCATATCGTCTTTCTTCTTAATATATTTTATGCATTTTTCTTTTATGTGATAAAGAAGTTCATACTTTACTATATTTATTAGATATCAAGAAATATAACTTATTTTGACTTGAAATACTTTTTTAAAAAATTTATAAAGTTATATTAGCAGCTAATGTGATTATGGCTTGAAGCTATTTAGAAACTTAGCTTCTATGTAAACAATTTACTTATACTTACAAATATAAAAATATTGTTATAAATATTCAAAAATTTTAAACTTTTAAAACATATAAATAAATAAATATTTTTTTTAGAAATTTAAAAATAATCAAAAATAAAAATTTTGTTGATTTTGTAAACTAAAAATAATCTTTATAGAAATGATAACTGTATAATCTTTTTGTTTGGTTTACAATCTCATTGTT
Source organism: Epiperipatus broadwayi (assembly GCA_028023455.1). Taxonomy (NCBI): domain Eukaryota; kingdom Metazoa; phylum Onychophora; class Udeonychophora; order Euonychophora; family Peripatidae; genus Epiperipatus; species Epiperipatus broadwayi. The sequence goes on from JAQFVV010007701.1 coordinate 34,631, forward strand.
TTAGTATTTATAGAAACAAAATGTGAACATTTAAAATTTATTTCAGTAGTAAACAAAATATCTATCATATGAAGTCAAATTTATTATGTTCTGATAAGTAATAATCATTTAATCATATATTTCATGTTGATTTGTGAAACAAAAAAATGTCAAAAAATGCTGGAATCTGATTTTGCTGCAATGAACAAGCTCTTAAATTCCAATAACAGCTAAATAGTAGTTGTATGTCTGTGTTACATATAAGAATATTTATATTTTTATACACATATAAACATGGAGAAACTTTTAGATAGAAAAAAAATTATAATAACTTTTATTTTATACTTAAAATAATGTACCTTAAAATGTGTATATTTTCTTTTATACACATATGTACATGTAAAAACTTTTAGACAAAAAAAGTTACAAGTAAAAATATTTAAAAACTTTTAATTTCTACTTAAAAAGATTATATCTCTAAAAAATTATTAAATATTTTTACTTGTAACTTTTTTCTGTCTAAAAGTTTCTCTATGTATATATGTGTATAAAAAAATTTAACTGTTAGTAATTATTAACACACTCATAGAAGTGTTATATAGAGAAAGTTGCACTAGTGGAATCACATTCTCTAACAGCTAGACATAGCAGTCTGAATATCGTGAGCTTCATAAACAATTAACAAAATCCTCATGTCAAAGTTTAATTACTGATTATATTGTTGAAAAAAAACCATTAACACACCACAATTTGTATAGCCTCTTGTGATGAATCTGATTTCTTGCCAGTTTACAAACAAGCTGCATATTTTCAAATAGTGATAATTAAAATATGTATGAAAAAATGTAAAATAAATTACACATAAAAACATATTGTTTTGAATAAAATTAAATACTGTAGTTAATAAAAAAAGTAAAAAAAAAGTTTGTCTTTGATCTTTTTTTTTTTTTTCAAATATTGAAATTCTTTAATAGTCATACTTTATTTCCTTATTATTTTTATTTGAATTTCAAAGTATTTTACTTTTGGTTGTTTTTGCTTTTATGTCAGGGAGATTTTATTCCACATGTCTTATGTTAAGTAAAGCTGATGCTAGTATTTTTCTTACCATTGGTGCTGATTTCTATAAATGATTGATTATAATATTATGTCTGAGGTGTCCTTAATACTTATTTTTTCTGATAATCATGTTTCTGGTAATTTTATGGGAGATAATGATTTTAAGATGGTAAAATTGACTACTTGTTTGAACAACAGAACAGGAAAATAACATACCAGTCTCCCCCAGGACATTGTGGGAATTAAAAAGGGATCCAAACCCAAGCAACTAAAAAGTATGGACTTACTCTTTTAAAACTGTAAGAGCTTTACATAATTCATGAACATTAAGCATAAAACTTTCCCAGTATTTAAATTATAGAAATATAAATTCCTATCTGACCAAACTAAATCATTTATTAATAATTATTTTTATTGAATGCATTTTTTTTAAAATTATTTTCATTCATTTATTTTTTTCCGTTCTTTAAGTGTTTATGATTTTTTTCTGTTAAGCAAAACTTTTAATAAATGTTAAATTTAAGTTGTTTGTGAATGGATGCATAGATTCATAAAGTTATATTAGTTTAAGGGAGGGTAAATCTTAGATTATTTGTTTTGCAGTTAGATTTGGGTCAATGTATTGGATGTATTGGTATAATTAGTAAATGTAGCATGAAGATATGCTATGTGCATGATCACATTATACACCACACTTGTGCAAAGTAATACCATTTTCTTACTAACCTCTGGAAGCACACGATATTCCCTGCCCCTTGAATCATCTCTTTAGCTTATGAAATGGGCTAATAAGACACCAAAACGAACTGCAATCCCTCCTATGGAGTTTTTTTATTGTTCTTCTTGCCAGCCAAACAAAGTATTCCTGTACTAGACAAGAAACATTTCTTCTCGATAACTGTGCTGTTCAGATGTATATTTCTGACAGTGTGGTATTGTGCTGGCATATACATGCTTCATTGAATACATCAATATATCATGTAGATTGGCATTAGCTTGACTGCAAACTTTTGGCCTAGGGTTAAATAAGTGATATAGAATATTTTATTATTAGAATGCAATCTATGTAGTCTATCCAAAGTCAACACCAATAATATATAAATTTATCTGTGCAAACTTCTAAAATAAAAAGTTAATATGTAAATTAAATTCTAAAGTAGAAGTTATACTAAAATAATTCTAAATTTTATATATGTTTCATGAATGTTTATATGTGTTATTACTAACAGTGGCTTCTATTATTTTTTAATATTGAAAATATTTTTAAATAAAAATTTATATATGATAAATCTCTGCATCTCCCTGATCTAGTGGCATGGGCTAACAGTCAATATAAAATAAAAATTGGATATTTAACAGAAAATATCTGCCTACTATATAAATTTTCCAGATTCCAATAGCCTAGTGGCGCCCTGTACGGCAGGTGTGATAAGACTCCAACTTCCAATACACCCTGACAATTATAATATATATATATATATATATATATATATATATATATATATTGTAACCACTACTTTCTTCACCTATATCGCATTATGTACAAATAAATGCAAAGGCACCAATTCTATACAAGATAGAATAAATTTATAATTTAAATTGCATCTCTGCTTATTGATAAGACTCTTATGATACTACTACTCTATATCTTAGCTCAGTTGGGGGTTATAGGGTATAGTGGACATCTAGAACGGATATGTGAATATGAGAAGCATTTACAAACAACAATTATATAATATTGATTTAATTATATTATAAGCATCTATAAAGTTATCAAAATAAAGCAATTTGTGAATTAACTCAAATCATGATATATTCAGTTCCCTCACATTCCAAGTACATCTAGACCACTCATGCCACTCTTCTAATATGCTTGGGAACAGTGCAATAATAATCAATCTACTAGCATTTAATTTAAATTAAACAGCTATATCAGTGTTTTTTAAATGATGAACTAATCTCAGGGCTCTGCTATATGAACAACAAATCAATCCTAATACACTATGACTATTAAGAATAAGGGCTATTGTGAAATTGATAATCACTACAATAAATAAAGTAAAGGCAATGATAAGGATTGGGTATATTTTTATCTCACATCATTATCTATTCTAAGCAAGGTAAAATCATATTTTGACATTACAACATTAGGATCTATTAAATATGTATTGTTTAAATAAATGGCATATAATGTTATATGGACAAGTGATACAATTTTAAATAAGGTATGATTTATTCTTAGTATTTACAGTGTTTGGATCAATTAATTCAATGTTAAGATAACTTGCATATGCTAGAAAATTAATAAATATTATAATTATTTTATGTTGAACATATATGTGTGTGGAAATGGTCAATCGAACGTATATGATAAAACAATTCAGAGGGAATTTTATTTCAACAAAACATATATTATAAGACATATCCTTTCACAAAAAATCGGTGATAATTTTAACATTACCTTTACATTAAAGACAGATTTGATTAAACATTAAATTATATAATTTTGTACACTTAATATTTGAAGACGCTTCTATTTATTATCTTATTTACATTTATCACTCTATTTGCTCATTTACCAACAATAAGCAATAAAATAAAGTTATACATTTACAATCCACTGTTAATACATCTATTCTCACTTGTGCTCTTAATAAGCTAAGACAAACAGCACTAAAATATCAACTGATGCTATAAAATTATTTCTGAATATTTGTAGGTTACTATTTGCTATATAAGTCTAAGTGAAAGTTTTATTACTTTTTGCATTAGATAAAGTAAAAGTTCCTAATTTAATACTATATTCATACCGGAGGATGAATTGCCAACAATAATAATGAATGAAATAGTGATAATATGGGTGATATGAATTGACAAACTATTTATAACCAGTAATTCTAGTGATGGTTTCTTTCTATATCTCTATTTTGTCATATTTCCGAACTTGTGTGTATTTATAAGATCACAAAGCATTTATTAATTATATTTCTATTAGAATAGGATGGTGCAATAAGCTAATCATTAAATTAATAATCTTATTTCAAGCATAGTATAGAAATCAATAAAACATTTATCTGATATAACTAACATATATTACCTGACGATAATTACGCCTGAATGAAGAAGGAGAGAGAAATAACAATAAATAAATAATCACATATATGCAAGTGAGAGCTAACCAGAACTCCAGATTCAATCTTAATTCTTCAATAAATATCTACCAACTTTTAGGACACAAATATTGCGGAACTCAGACGACTTATCATCAATAAATGGGGTATTTGCCATTTCATTTAAGAAATACAACTATCTCATCATATGCTATCAAATAAAAAAATACACTACCACCCACGGTTTAACAAGAAAGTAATCAAGGAGAGTATTTCTCGATCCACATGCCAAAAATCATCCCTTCAGTCGCTTCTTCATCCAAATGTACTCAACACATTTCATATATAAACAAATTCATAAGCAGACAAACTCTTAATTCTTCATCTTCCTTTAACATGTGGCACCAAATCGAAACCGATAAAAAAACAAAATACAACTTTGGTAAAATAGTTTATGACAGTACACACACATGTGTATATACGATCATATACAAAAGGATTTCTAAGTCATATGAGACAATAAAATGTCATATTAACAATAATTAAATTTAAACGAATCTATTACTTGTGAGTTATGTATATTGAATTTCAACTTAAAGTTAACACTGTCTAGTAAGTTTAACTATTCTGCATAATGGCTGCATAATATTAAAGTATTTAATTTGAACTAAAAAGTGAGCACGAGAATATCCATTTTCTTTTAACATACTAACAAAAAAAAAAAACATTACCGATTTGATATAATTTATACCAAAATCTCCGAGACATTCTAGAAAAGATTAGGCATATAAATAAATAACAATAATAATAAATTAACTTAAGCATAAATAAATAAAATCTACCTATCTATTATATACAATAGAAAGAATACATATTACACCTTCTATCATTAAAATAAAAGTTTTTTTTTAGTCCAGACTTGAAACTTTAAAATTGAAAAAAACATACATACAGATCATGATGATGATGACGAATGGACAACATTAAAACATATGAACATTACTACTGCAGGATAAGCATAATTTGACAAAAACAGTAATAATTTCCAATGTTATTAGAATTTTCTAAAGGATATTATAAACAGCTTTTGCGTGTATTAGAATAATTTTATTTGTCATAAAATAAAATATCTCCAATTCGGTAAGATAATCCAAGTAAAAGTTTATGGCTTTATTTCTTTTTAGGTTTCTAGCATTCAATGGAATTTCCATAACAATTAAATCCATTGTAAGTGATTTATCCATGCTTGCATACATTATTTGTAACTAATTATTAAGTATTATTAAGACACACATTCTATCACTCATTTTTATAGGTGCGAATAGTAAGGTTATTTGGCGTGTATGACTATCCTATTAATGTAGAGGATTAGAATAGACAGTTTTTTTTTTCATTTTAATTTTATTTTGCATAGCAAGAACAGAAAATTTATTAACTGAGAGTCCATAAAACCTTTCATTAAATATTTCAGCACAATTAACTTCATTGTTAGTAATTTATACAATTCCAACATCGTTTATTCATTTAAATACATTATAGTAAATTATAATTACCAATTTTATATAATATCCATGCATTTTTGAACAAAGTAAATCTAAATTATTAGCTAATAAAAGACAGAGCTGGGTACCTTTTAAAATTTAGCCTTCCATGTAAACGATCCTATTCTGAGGAGTATGAGAGAACTTTATTCATAAAGGAATAGTAGAGAATTTTCACAATATTTACTTTGCCTATTTTCTTATTTTTTTAGAGAATTATTCCATTTTCCATAACTATTCAGTCTTTCTTCTCTCTTTTCTCTCTCTTTCTGGAATATCCTGTAAGAAACTGAGCCACACCTCTTTTTTTTTTTATAGTTATAATGAGCTTAGCAATATGCAAGAATTTCTTCCTTGTAAAAATGTTAGTAATAGAATATTGGAAAGAAAAAAAATATTAAATTTACAAATGCTAACTAATAACAAATATTTAAAAAAAATTTACAATTTTAAATGTAATATTTTATGTAGTAAATAATTAATAAATAATAAATAAAAAAATCATATTAATTAATGGTATATTTGTGTATCTGTCTTTCCACTAATACAGAGGTCTATTAATGACTGAGTTATTAACAGTTTCTATGGAAAATAAATACTGCTATTGCAAATTGGATATTATAAGTAATAATTACAAATATGAATAAAGTGTGAGATGATGTAAAATGGACATGCACCCACACATATTGTTAGATCTTGGAATAGGAATAGACAGTGAGTTAGAAAACCAATGAACAAACACCTATTATGGCCTTACAAACAAACATTCCTACTAATTTAGCTGTCATACCAACAATGTTTGATGTTGTCAATCTTCCTCTCCCACTATTAGATACACATAAATAAAATTTTAATGATTGGTATGCCTTAACTGAGGTCCTGATAATTTTTTAACTAAATTTAAAATATTAAGTTATATCACAATTCATTTTTTTTCTTAATAGTTATACCTGATTACTATTAGCACAATGTGAACCTCCCACATTTCTTCATGGTACCAACCATGAAGAAATCACAATATATATATATATATATATATATATATATATATATATATATATATATATATATATATATATATATATATATATATATATATATTGACCATAACCCACCACCATCAAACGGATTCAACCACTAACCAAACTGAATTCAACCCAACTTAACAGCCAGATAGCAGAAATCGACCACATCATCCAAGAATAGTTCAACTTGGTGAGGACTAGAGACCCTTGCACTGACACGAATATCTAATAATTAATTACTTTGAATACTTTTTAAATCAAATTATATGTATGTTGTCCAACACAGATACTATGAACATTTAACTAATTATAAAAGAATGATGAACTAAGAAACCAAGTATGTTAGAAATATTTAATAATAATAATAATTTTTTTGTTCAATAAAATATAATTGCATTAGTTACCTCTAGTCTTTAAAAGAATTTATAAATATAATAAAGGTCCTTATCATATGCCAACAAGTATTACACAACATGGATTTATGTCTATCCCCAACGAAAATATAAAGCAGATAAATATTCATTAAGAACAAATGATTTTCTAATTTTATTGTGGAATGGAATTTATTTTCACATTCGGAAATCTATTCATGAAGACAAACGTACTTTAAGCATAACTTTAATCTTGATTTGAAAACTGATTTAAACTAAATATATTTGAAAATTTTGACTTTAATTTAAATCACTTCATCACGAATTACACACGATTTTACGGACAAAATCATACTGACGAATTACAAAGAGAGTAAATTAAAGATATTGTCATGATCAACTATGTTCATTTGAATCTTACCCCTTTGACTAATGAATAGGAAAGAATACTGTCTTCCTCGAGAAATTTAAATAAGAGAAATATGATCACCGACCAGCCTAACGGACAAATGGCTACGTCACAACATTTGATGATGATGACTTGATACATCGTTGAAAAATAACCCATGTAGAATCTCTTGATGACTTGACCAATTAATTAAAGTCAAACGAGCTTTATCGAACTATTTTAAAACACTTATAAACTATATTAATTATGCCCTAATATCTTGACTTCCGAATCTTAATACAAAATAACAAAAGTTGAATTAAAATATATTTTAACCCTTTATCGACCCTTTTGCAAAAACATTTTAAATATATATATAGATAAATAAATCAATATTAGTGAACAAGAATAACATTTTAACATTACGGAGTATATAAACACTTGTAACTTAACTGGGGACATAGGGAAAAACGACAATAATTTATTATTAGCTAATTATAAAAATAGTAAACGATAATATTTTCTTTCGACTCAGATAATAGAACTTATAAATTTAGTTCTAATGGGAGAATAACTATTTAAAATTTATATTATATTATTTCGTAGGAAATGGAACCAAGGACTCATCGATCGAAAAATTATTCATATAATTTTAAATGACATTAATAAAGCACACAAATATATATATTAAATGAACGCCAAGTAAGAAAAGAAAAGTTTAAAGACTAGAGATTTAAAGAATACGAGATAGATTTACGTACAGAATAAAAGGTTTTATAAAAATTTTTACATTAAAGAATAAAGAGCCTTAAAAGAAGGAGAAAAATAAAGTTCGAATGGCCAGAAAGTTTAAGTCATATTACCATCCCTTGTCTTAGTTACTCCTCCAAGTTGTTGAAAGCATTGGTTAACTACTGGAGTAGTATTTTGTAGCTTTCATTATTTTAGCAGAAGATCGAGGAAAAGTTCAGCTCCAGTGAAGATCCTGGACTTTAGGAGAGCGATCCCTGATGTTCTAGCCCTCTATCATGATGAAATACAATTTTTATACCACGAGTTCACTGCACTCTCTCAACCAAAAACTTTCTTTCTTTTCAGGCTATATATCTACTGTTCACTGGCCTCGCTGGCCATTTTATTATCAATCTTTTTTTTTTATAATTAGTTGTTTTCGAAACATTCCTTCGATAAGGCTTTCAAATATTTTAATTTTTCCTAATTAGAAATGAATTCTTAAGCTGAAGATTTAATTAAAAATTGAATTTATCTTTATTTTTATTAATAATTTACTTTTTTTTGAGAATTGAAAGCCCTTGGAAGGAATGTAGCTTTTAATCAAAACTTTCAAATTATTTAAAAGAAAAAAAGTATTCCCACCAAGAAACTTTAACAATTATATATATTTAATATTTACAAACATATATCACAATCCAGGCAATTTAATATATAAATTCAGAACATTTTATCATGAATTTATTTAGAGAATGATCCAATTTAAACTAAACTAATAATTTTACTACGTATTTGAAACAAGTATTCATTATGGAAATTAGCGGGATTGAACGAAAGCCCCATTGCATCGAAATTTAAGGTTAGTATTAGGGAAATAACAGAAGTAGCACGACGCAATATATATATATATATATATATATATATATATATATATATATATATATATATGATAACCATTGACAATATCTTCTTTATTTGTGTACACATTACTCTAAATTAATAACATAAAACAAAAATTAGCATAAAAATCATTGTTCACCTGGACTATCCAGCATGAAGACACCTTCAAAATCATAATTATTTTCAACCTGTACATCCAGAATCAATTAAATTATAAAATGATAGTAAAACTTATTCATGTTAGAAGCAAATATGCTTAGAAACTCTTACACCTAATTGATATAAGTTTATTTACTTTAAAACATTTTTATAAATAAACTTCATTTTGTACAAACTTGAACCAGTTTTCAAAACCAATATTGATAACAAATATAAATCACTTATGCTACTTGGATATAAATTCAGACAGCTCATTAATATAGGTGAAATATTTTATACTAAAACCAAAATCAGACCTAAAACGATTGATTTCAATCCCTTGATATCAATGACATTTATACCTAGTATGTTCTGAAGTAAGAATAACACCTGCTCTGACAAATAATGAGTTTCTACAACTCATCCACTTCAAATCACCAAATTAATAAGTCTAAAGACAAATAAACCCCCAAAATGACTCTTCAAATTGTGTATAACAATTTTCACAATCATATTAACTGTAATGCATTCTATTTCAGCGAATCCTCTGCTAACCTTGTACCCTATCCAACACTAGTACAAGTACAATAGAGTTAAGAACAATTTTGACCATAAACTCATATTTTAGACCACAAAAATAAACTTGAGCATACCTTTAAACGTACAACATCCAGTGTTCTGTGTTTGAAACACAATGGTGCAAAACACAAAGTAAAAGAAGTCTGGCATATTGCTAACTCCCATCAATAAAAAGAATCCTCTGTCCCATCCCTACAAAGTGGTTCATTTGAACTGACTCATTTACATATTTTTTAAATTACACTATTCACCATGATTTTAATTATATTGTTATAATTATATTATTTTAGAGATATGGAAATTATGATCAGCATTCCATTTTAAAATTTATTCACATTCCAGTTTAAACTTTTTTATATTTTTTTCCACTTCCAAATCGATTATTTCGAATTACAATTCTACAAAGGCAAAAAGTATAGCTGATATAAAGTTATTTTTATAATTTATTATGGCTTGAAAAACGTCCTTTTAACAATTTGTTCTCGGATTTCATAAATTCTTCTCACAAAAATTCTTCTCACAAAAAATGTAAATCATATAATTATAATGGAAAACATTTGGTTTATCAAATTTTCTATAATGGGCACTGATTTAGATTATTCACGTAATACTCATTGTATGATAAAAATGTATATGTTTCCTATTAATATTGCTCAATGAATGTGTCAAATTCATTCCAGCTCATAAATCATACTCAAATTATTTTAAAGCACATAATTTAATAATAATGTTCATAATAGTGCTAATTATAGAAAAATATTTTAGTTATTCTTTTTTAATTTTTATTTAGAAATATATCATACATCATTCCTCAATGACCATAAAAGTAGACATACCTATCTGCTAGCTTAAACAATTGTAATTTGTCTGGATTTTTCGCTAACATATATTGTAATATTAACACAAATATGAATAGATATTTGCTTTCTAATATACCAATGATTCTTAATTCATCTGCTCTTACAATATTAATTGAAAATATGTTTAAGAACTAACATTATTTGTCATAAGTTAATATGAATAATACTAAGTTCTTTTTTATTTTATATTTCTACTCTTCCACATAAAAAGTGAATTAATATCCTCTAATATATTGTCTTGGGTGTTTTTATTACTTTTTCCTTATGAAACATTGGCTAATTTTTTTAAGACTTTGAAATTTACTCTTTTTATTTTCTTTTTTTTTTATTATCTGGCAGAACTTTTTTGCTTTTATATAAATGTTAGAGAGATAACTAAATCTGTCATAATTATTTATTTTTTTTGCAATGGAACACTTTGATCGTTTATTTCTTATAGAAACATGTTTACATCAACAATTTTTTGATTGTTTTATACTTAATTTAGACTTTTGCAAACTGTTGTATCTACAAAAAGTATTACTGAAGACCGTTATACTTTATTATTATTCATAAAGATGTCTATTTTTTTATAAATATCCTAATTTTTTTTTTTTTATTAAAGAAAAAAAATGCAGGTGACTGATCACTCACTACATAATGTAAATGCATTTGTTTAAAAGGAATCTTTAGATCATACTACAGTCAATAACCCTAGTCTTATCCATTGATTCATAAGAGTCTTTGAATTGCCAAGTTCTTTAATTCACAGATTCTTAAAACTTTATCTATGTTGCCATGTCTTTGTATAAACCACATTTGTGGAATTCATACTTTAATCCATTTCTGAATTTCTATTGCTTTCCTGTTCAGAGTTTTCTTCAAAATTTTCCTCTTGTGAGCTTCTTTCTTCATCATCTGTGATTTATTTTGTTTCATCAGTACACACAGGCTAGTACTAATTTATTGCTGCATTTCCTTTGAATAACCATCTACTTCCTCACTTCCAGAACTGTCACTATGAGCCTCATCGCTCCATTGCTCTTCTACATTATCAAGTTTTTTGGACTGGATTATCAGACTTTTCTACGATACCCTGCACTACTTCACCTTGCCTGCTTTCAGACTTGTCACTACAAGCCTCATCATTCCATTGCTCTTCTATGTTATTCATTTTTTTCTCTGGATTATCTGCCTCTTCTGAAATTATCTGCCCTACTTTGCTGTTGATACATAAATGCCCCTTCCAAAAAAGACATGCCCCTTTAGATTCAACAATACATTTGAAGATCATAAGATGAGCTAAAATATCACGTTCCATTACCTCTGAGTCATTGACTATGTGACCTTCTGATTCAATTTCCATCTCATCCCCTGAATCCTGTTGAGCAAACTTCTTCTGTCTTCTTTTTTTTTCTCTTTCTCCTTGAAAGACCCTCAGTTTTCTTTTCTTGCTTACCACACAGCTCGATGTTTGAGCCCACAACACTATGCTCATCAGTTTGCGAGCCAGAGCCATTCTTATTTTTCCTCTTGGAACTTGCACCTTGTGTCATTTTACCCATTTGAATTGAACCATTCTCACTTAGTTCTGTATCACTGAACATGTTAGCTTCTTTTAATTGACCTATTTCTTGTAATGTGTCTTCAGATTCTTCAGATTGTATTGATTCAGAGATGGTCAGTTCTGCCTGTGCTGATTGTTTCTTTATCTCTTTGGCTGTATATCTAGCTTCACCTGCATTTGTCCCATCTTAAAATCTACTGTGCAAGGTTTCTTGATTTTCCTTATAATGTAGCTTATTTGTTTTCACTTTATCTTTTAAATGAGATTCTTGTGATTTTTAGTTCTAATTGTTGATATATAAGTGAAGGATTGTTTGATGTTTTGTACATTTGTGGAATCCACTATAGCTTTCTCCACATTCTGTGCATACTCTTTTTGGACAGGCCCTAATTAAATGGCCAGTGTCTACACAACCATAACACTATGGTTGAATTCCTCGAATTACTATGTATATTGGGTGTTTATTCTGCTCAAAAATAGATGGTATATCCAGTGGACTGATACCTTTAGTCAGCCTCATTGTAAATATTGTGTTATTGGATGGCAGCAGAATCCCTGCTCTTTTTTCTATTAGAAAAGTGAACCATTCAATAGAGCCAATCTTGGTCTTTCCAGGTCAATTTTCACTAAATATTTTCCATCTAGAAACATATGAGATCTTTTGAATCTTTCTTTGGCTAAAGTGTTCTAAAATTCTAGTGTGACATATTTTTTGTTAGGGTGATAGTAGACCCTTCTTATTGAATCAATGATATTTAAGTCCTTGATTAAGACAAATACCTCATTTATTGGAAATATGAAAAGTTCACATTTTTTATTTGTTGTGCTCAATGTTAAAGTATACTGATTCCGGAAGCTAAGAAAGGAATTAAACAATTTCTGAGGAATTCTATTATTAAATTCATCATTGACGGATTGAAAGTCTTCTGGAATTAAATTATTTCTATCCTGATTAGAGTTGTTTGTACTTGACTCAACATTATGATATATTAAGCCATTCTCAAATTTATTCTCATGGAAGATGCCAGCATGACTTGTTTTCCCATACTTTGCATTGTTCAGATTGTTTTCATGACCTACCACTAGCTGTAGCTTTGTCTCAAGGCCCATAACCCCCTGCTCCATTTGAAAGCCATTGGCATATGGGTTTTTGAAACCTTGACATTTGGAAGTCTTAGTATCGTCTTTTAACATTTCTGCAAATGTTGAAAGTGTTAGTTCTGCATTATTGCTCTCACCAGCAGGTTCAACTGGATACTTCTGGGCTTCTGTAACTTTTTCCCTATTTTTTTTCCAAGCTTTGGCTTTTAATTGTCATAGTTTTGTCTAGATAATTACTTTGTGTACTTTTCCTGAGGTTTTTAGTTTATCCTTCAGTATTTATTCTTGTATTGATCAATGTAGAGTCTCTTTGTTGATATTCGTCTTTGTTTCGTTCCAGTTCTGCTTCTATATCATGAATTTGGGGCACAGCGCGCTCTCTTGTGACAAAATTCCCGTGATTTTTAGTTATCGTTTTAGATTTTAGTAGTTTTGTGACGGACCCGCCCACAACTTTATTTTCTGATAGATTTCCATGAAACTTGGCAGTATCATTAATATTTAGCTTATGTTTCATTGTATCAACTTTAATTTGCTGTATCGCAATGTTTTCATTGATCTTTAGCCCGATATCTACCGTATTTTTGATACCGTTTGAATTTTTCTTTAAAACAGTTTTTTTATTTCCCTCAAATTTCATTTTTTTTCTGAACTTCCTTTAGTTCTTTCACCTCTAAACATCTTTCTGAACTATTTTTAATTGATTTAGATTGTTTAAATATTTCCGGAATTACTTGGTCACTTCTCAATATGTCATTAAATTTAATACTACTGAATGCATGCTCTGACTTTGACAGTCAGCTTCTATCTTGGGAACGTTATAAAACCTTCTCCATAGCACTTAATCAATTTTGGACACTTAATAAACAAATTGAAAACTAGAAAACGCTCTGCTACAAGATTGTAACTTAATCTTGTGTCCTAGTTTAATTGAAATGCAATCTTTTAAAATTTTTCTTACAATACTTTGAACTTCTTCTTGAGCTGATGTGAGAGTCTTCTTAGTTTCGTGCGCCACGCCCTCTATTTATAAATATCCTAATTTTACTTCTTTTCATTAAGTATCCATATGGTAAGATAACCTTATATCACATTTTAAAATTTATCTTAGAAATCATATAACTTAAATCCATTTTCTCACTTTGAAAACTTGATTATTTTTAAGCTTTTGGTTGAAGATTATTGGCTTGCTTATAATAATATTATTATTACTATTGTTTTACATATTCCACATTTATTTCATGGTTGAATTACATGACTCATTGTTTACCCCTAAATCTTTTAGATTGGCAATGTTTTGTAAATTTTGGAAGATTAAACAATATAAAGCATTTGTTAATGCTAATGTACTTAGTAGTAGGTTCTTTGTAATTTACCGTAGTTAGTAATTTTCACTTCATTTCTGTTATTTTTTCTATTGATGCTCACCATCCATCTTTTGAGTTTTGTATTAAGATGTAACCTGTAACACTAAATAAATATGTATTTTAATATTTCAAAAAATATATATATAGAAATTGTAATTATGTCGATTTTTGTAATAATTATTTTAATGTTAATTAGAATTCATTGTATTTGTATATTGACTAGAATCATTGCTTATATTATTTTTTACAAACTCTTTATGGTTTTGTGATTTATATATTTCTAATAAATTCTCTTTTTATAAGAATTTTCCACCTTTTTTTTCATACACTGTTTATTAAAGTTATTAAGAGGAAATCTTACCATCAGCAGGGTTATTTTAAAATATAAAATATTTATTTTTATAATATTTTTATTAATCTCGAAAGTTTGGTGAAGATGTTTATAAAAAAAAATTTATAAAATTGTATTACAAATTAAATTTGATATTTCTCCACTAAAGAATTTTATAATTTTATTAATAATTCTGACTAGGGAAGAAAAGACTTCACTCTAATCAATATCCCACATTAAATCTAGATGATTTTCCAAACATTTTGTGACTTACATTCATCACAATCTATAACATCTTCAAAAACAACATTACCTTGCAATTTTTTTCTATTGTTCACTGTACGGTTAATTATATCACAATGGGACAATGTTACTGTAATTATCTAGTGACTTAAAACCTATTACTAGTTTAGGATATGTAAAATTCCCTCCTTTATTTATAAATGTTTAGCTGAATTTATTTCAGCATATTTGCCTTTATTTTTAAATTACTATTTAATTCATGCATTTTTTCTAATGTTCTTAAATGTACCAAAATGATCCAAATTTTAAAGAATGACCCCCACAATTATGTTAATAACTAGAGACTTTTTTTATGTTTTCATAATATTTGTCAAAGTTTAAGGTGTTTGTTTACAATAAAACTTTTTCTGATGTTATAAAAGTCATTTTTCTTGACAAGAATGTTTTACTCCTAATAAATCTGTATAAAGTATTTTGCTCACAATTTACAATCATATAGCACATGTGATTGAGAATCAATAAATAATTGATATTATTTATGCTGATTTATCAAAAGCCTATGTTAAAGTGGACCACATCACAATTCTTCACAAATTACACAAAATGAGATTTTCCACTAACATCAAATTTAACAATCATATTTTATCTAAATTAAATTGTAATTTAGATGTTATTCAAGATAGAATCTTAGCACCCATGCTTTTAAACTTTTATATTAAGTATCCTTAAGTGTTTATTAAAAACATATCTTTTGTGCTATGCTGATGACTTTAAAATCTTTAAACAAATCATATGTGTAATTAATTGCACACTCCCTCGGAAAGGTATTGTTAACTTTTATAGCTTGATATGTTTTAAATGATGTCAGTTAATTTTAGTAAATGTTCTCTTGCTTTATATTTAAAAAAAAATGAAGTTTTAATTTGTTTTTTTTTTTTTTAATTGTATTAATTCTCACAAAATTGTGTTGCATCTCACAAAAATCCGGGAGTTTTATTTTCTAGTAATGGACCATTTCTTTCTCATTTAGAAATGATTGTTAACTAATGTTTTAAAATCATGGTTGTTATCTTTAGGCATGGTTTTCATTTCAGTGAATATACATAATTCAAATTATAGTTTATTACGATTAGTGTTAATAAATTATTCAAATTTCTATCTCTAGAAAATGAGTTGTTCTTTATCTTTCTTCTAGAGAGATATAGAATTATTAAATATATTTATAAAATCATAAAACAACAAAAATACTTTATCTGATATAACATTAACTATTATAATTATATCATATAAGCATGATATTCATTTTTCTTCATCAGTCCACTCTCTTTATATATAAATCACATTTTTACTAATGTTAATTAATCATTTTGATTTAGATCATAAACAATTTTGCAACATTCTTAAATTTGAATCACTACTTTTTAATTTAAATTGATTTTATTTATTTATATGTTTTTACTTCTTTGTTTGTTACTTCCTGTTACTTCCTTTTATTATTGGAATATGCATTGTGAATATTCCCAATAATATTTTAATGTTAGGTCTGTAATTGGAAATATTTTGTTGTTTATTACTTACATAAATTAATTGAATTTAAATATTTGCAAATGGAATGTTATTGATAATATAACAGATAAATATAATTTAAGCTTTTTCCTTCATTCATATTTTAATATTTCTAATCTTAAACTATACCTTATGTCATAAAGAGACATCATCACTCCTAATGGAACTCAAATCACTCAACAACACCCTAAACATCTTCTTCTTAATACAATCATTATAGAATCCATCATTAATCTGAGATCCCAATACAAGAAAAAAACATTAATTTTGGCAGAATATCTCTCTATCAAAAAATCAAAAATCTCATTGTCATCTCCACAATTGGCCCTAAGACTACATTATATAGGATCTGGGCCATAGGTACAAGAAACCCAATCCACCATCTATTATTGTGATAAATAAACTTTATTCAGGATTTAAAATGCATCTCAAATTTTTTTAATATTTCAAGTAAAAGTTCTCCACTTTTGCACCTGACTCCAGACAGAATTCAACTTGAGATACTCCACCCTCTGACTGTGGCATTTCAAATGGAGATGTTCTGGCAAATTAAACTTAATGCCTGAAAGCACCAAACTGGGGATTCTTGCAATTCCACAATTCCTCCTGGTACATTTGTCAAAATTCTCTGTTTCAATCATGTACAACTTAATTTATTATATTGGTTCTAATGTCCAAGACATCAGTGGACTTTATTCCATAACAATGGTGCCATTTCTAAAGTGCAATTTCATCTCTGTTGGAGAATCTGTAGCCCATGTCTACGTCCCCACTAATGGTCAAGGTCATTGAGTCTATTATCAAGGACAAAATTTAAGACAAAATTATTCCCTTATCTCACAATACCAATTTCAAAAAGGAGCAGTTCAACTGCTGATGCCATCAATTTATTTAAAATCACTACTGACCACTTCAGATCTTCCAGGCAATCTAGGCCAGTGATTGTAGAGCCCAACATCTCCTATGCCTTTTATTCTATCCAAATCAATAGCCTTTTAACCTTACTTGGTAAGCATAACATCCCTACTGGGATCATCAATATTATTAGAAACCTCCTCTACAATAAGGACGTGAGCATCTTGCTGAATGGGAAAATTTGACCTTCCTTCTACACAACATCCTCCATTCTACAGGGTTCTCCTCTCAGTGCCTTGTTTTTCATCATTTACCTCAACCCTTTGTTCCTTCAAATTGAAAGATCTATTCATAGCATCCATATCCCAACATTAAATACATAAATTCACCACATCACCTATATGGATGATATGGCATTTTTTTTCTATCAAAAAATTAATCCCCAGACTTCCATCAGTGCTTAAGGAGTTTTCTGATCAATATGTCCTCCTAGTTAATATGGTTAAGTCAATCCACCTGGTATTTATCTTCTGGTAAGAACATTCCTGGCCCATTTGCAACAAATCCTCAAAATTTCTTAGACTTCCTTATATTTGAATCTGCTTCTGCCAAGAGGAGATTTTTATAAGATAAACTTTTTCAATCTACACAGAAAATCACATCCTCCCTTTCTAAAGTCTACATGTTTATGTTCACCAATAATATTCCCCAGAATATCCTATTTTACTCCAGTGGTCAATTTCATGATAGTCTTCATCAGTAAGATACACAAGATGTGTATTGATCTGATTAGGGGGGGGGGGCAAAAATGCAACCATCAGCTTGAGAGGCCTTCAGAAGCACACAAAGATCAATGGGTTATTGCTACATTCCATAGATACATTTATATTTCAACATTCTTACATTTTTTTCTACAGAATGTTCCTGCAGTATCCCAACTCCTTGCCCTTTAAGGAGATCAATCTCATAGACAAGCCTCCCCATTACTTATCTCCAAATTTACTATTATTCATAACAAGCCATTCTTAATGAAAATCCATTTCTGAGAAGCTTACTAAATCCTTAATCCTGATGTTTCTACAGGTTCAACTCTCCTCCAACTCAATAACCACTTTCTAATCAAGAAATTTAAGCCATGTTTCTTGAGCCCAATTTTTTTGACTTCCCTTTTGAAAATAAACATCAATGCCTTGCCTACAAAACACATTCTTGTACATCATTGAGGATTCTCCATCATACATTCCATTTGCACCCTATGCCTCAGAGAAGAGGAAACTTCTTTTCACCTTGTCTGCCACTGCATTTCAATTCAACCCTATGAAGACCTTATAGTCTTTCTTATCTACTGTCATTGACAATATAATGTGTTGTTGGATCCCAGAAATATGTCCGTCAACATTCTTATTGTTTTTGCTATTGTTACACCTGGTTCTGGCTCATCTTTAATAATATACTGGAGATTGCACTTGATTTATATACTGACAAAATGGGAAAAAATCAAAAGAGTGACCAGAATTTGGCCCCCTCCTATATCTAAGATGCCACATGGAAAGTAATTGATTTGCCTCCCTAAAGCTGATCCCTTTCATAGCTGAATAGAAATCATCTATCGTGAAAATGATTAGGGACTGATTTGCATGCATTACTTTTGGATTGATTATGATTTTCCTTCCTCCTCAAGCTTATTGCCAAGACCCTGAGTATTATGATATTGACTTTCAAACTGAAGGGTTGGTTTACCTATACAAAGCTGTGGTTTTGCATGGACAAAAGTTTAGAACTATCTTTGTACATTTCAATACATGCAAGCTTAGTTACCTGATCCCAAGACACTAAATACCAGGTTCATTCCTTTGCCTCTATGCATCATATTAGTCCTTATAGGCCCTGCCCTGCAAGATGAGTCAATGTTGAACTTCTACCATCTTTGAATACCATTAAATGTATTATATGTCTAACATTGTCCAAAGCTGTAACCAAATTTTAAAATAAAATATTGTATATTTTTATAAAAAAAAATATAATTCAAGTTATATTGGTGATTTAAAATATTCAATAAAAAATAGTATTTATTAATATAAATACTCTAAAAGTATTATACTATTATCTGCATTAATTTTCACCTGTTTTTGTATAATACTTAGTTATTAGGAATGGAAATTGTTATTTTGAGTGTTTGTGTGTATTTGCAAAGTGAAAAATTATTTGAGAAAAAAAGATATTTTATGAATAAGTAGCATAATTTATTAAATAAATAATAAAATTCTATATAAATACAAAAATTATTGATTGTTGCTTATTCATCTAAGCTAATTAGTAGAATGTGATATTAATGAAATTTTGATTTTTGAAGTTTAACTCTAAATGCTGGAAACAATAATTCATTTGTAATAAGTATTATGTATATATTAAGAATATATATATCCATATATGTATTGTTTATAATTGTAATTGTTGTAATTTGTAAATGCATCACTGATATTGAATAAATAACATTGAACATATACATTTAATCTTATCAATTTAGTCCAAATATATCTCAATATAGTTATTTCAAGAATAAATATATATGATATTTTGATACTCTGTCATTAGTAGTAATATGAAAAACACTATATCAGTGAACAAAAATTTAATAAACCGATTACATTTTTAACACGTCAAAATCATACAACCATGATTGTGACAGCGTTAAAAATGTAATCTGGTCTAGTTAATTTTTGTTTTCTGTTATTTCATCAATATATACATAGCAATCATTTATTACATATATATAAATGGGAAGGAAACTACATTTCCCTGAGCTATGAATAAACAATAATCTACATCGGATATTAGATCCACCTATTTTTTTTTTATATTTATTGATGTGTTTATTCATTAGATCATTTAATAAAACATACTTTATATATATTGTGCCCTTTTCTATAGGTCAGTAATAGTTTATAACAGTCAATTACTAAAAAATTTTAAATTTAGAATGTTTTTTTTTTTAATACATTAATTATATTAAGTCAATTATATCTTTAAAGTACAATTTGAAGCTAAAGAGAATACGTAGTATATAAAATCATTTAAACATAGTTATATAAAGCTTTAAATATTGTTGCATATGGTAGTAAAAGCTGGCCATATTAAATAACACAGCTATAAATAATTAAAAGTATATTTAAAAATCCGATTTTAATAGTTTCAAATGTATGATTTAATAAATGCTATATTTAGATTTGTAATCATATTAAAATAGTCAAAATTAATATAGTATATTTTAAAATTAACTTTGTGTTGGTGAAAATTATATCTAATTCTATATTTCCTAAATTGTTCTTCCAAATTTTTTTTATAATTATTTTATATAATATAATAAATGTATCAATTTTATTAGTCTAGGCAGAGAAATAGATTAAAAAATGTCTGTCAGAGTTATAATCACGTGATTGTTTTAATGTATACTATCACGCACTGCTTGTTTGAATTAATAAGGAAAGTTTAAAATATTTTAAAGGTTTTATTATAGAATTGGATGGAATTATTGCCTATCATAAAAGTAAATAGTATTAAACATAAAGATAACTATCATATGTAATGTTTAAGTAATGTAATAAAGACGAATACAGATATAATAAAATTTAAATATTTTATTTAAATAAAATTAGATAAAGTGAAAATCTGTAAATTTGTTTTCAAGTGGGGTAAGAATTGACCAATAAAAAAATAGGTATTCTTGCAGATGATAAATATCGTTGTAACTAAGTTAGAGCGGAAGATTAAAAATGTATTGAAATGGGAGAGAGGTAAATTATAACTATCAAAAGATAGTGTTTTTAAAAATCTTTTATTTTAGTCAATTTTTTTAGTACTTTCTTATAACTTTATCTGCAAAAAACTAATTGATAATTTTAAAAATATATTTTTTTTGCAAAAGAGAGTATAAACTAAAAATATTTTAATAATTTCGTTTAATATGATTTTCTAATTTTTTAAAAAGTTACTTACCAGTCGTATTTTATCTAAAAGTTTAACCTAAACTACGCAATAAAAAATGGATATACTACAAAATAAAATGGATAGAAATTGTAATACTGTAAAAATATTTGAAATATTTAGTGATACAGCTTTATTAATATTTAACCAAAGAACTGTTCTGGTACATAAAAAACCACAGCTCAGACATTACATTATACGGAGTCTAATGAAAAAATTAGAGACGCATTATTATGCATAAGTTTATTCAAGATTTATTTTAAATGGTAATAAGATAATTATATATTGCATGAATTATTTTATATAGTATGATATTCAAAGGAATAAAATGTTATATCCTTTCTAAAGGTAACTTTTTTTAAAAAAAAAAAACTAATATTTTCGAGTGCAGAGTTGAATAAAGAACCCAGGAGAATATGTTATAGAAGCGTTTTGATATTAAAATATCTGTTCTTCAAATTATTTAAAATGTACTTGGAAAGATTTGTTCAAAAGTATTTGAAGTTTTTATTTTAAAAGAGATTTATAAAATACCAAATGAAAGTTTTAAATGTACCCAGAAGGAAACATAGATAAAAAAAAAAGTGAACACATAGATAAATAAAAAAAAATGGATCCATGGAAATACAAATAGTACTTAAAAGTTTATCGAATATTTTAAAAGTTAAATTAGATGGATTGATGCATCGGATATGCAGAGAATATTGGTAGAGAAGATTAAGAAGCTTCATGGGATTATTTTATCATTATCGTCTTAAATTAAAACCAAGGATTATTTTCTAAATTTTACTAAATGGATTGATAATTATTTTGTTTTCAACTTTAACGCGCTTGGAGAACATTTTTAAAAACTCTAGAGAAAATAATAAGCATTTTGGACTTATCAGAACTATCGTCAAGAAAAATATGTAACTATAGTTTTGATTCTTTTTATTTTGTTAACCTAATTTAAATCTAAAATTTTATATAAGATTAGGAAAAACATAAAAACATTAATTTGTTAATATTAAAATGTTATAATATAACAATCTAATAATTTAGCTAAAAAAATATTTTAATATAAAGTGTATTGGTATGAATTTTTTTCTATATCTGCAATGCTCAAGTAGACAAAGGAAGCCTACTGAACACGATGACTAGATAAAGGTTATTGGTAATAATAATAATAATAACTATTGATAATTTATAATGTATATATTTTTTTGTTTTCTTTAGATCATCCATAAATTGGAAGAATGAAGTATAAAAGTTTTTTTTTTTTAATTATATGTAACACATTTTTATACAACATTTTAAAAAACATTATGAGATAGGATTGATTTGAAAATATGCATACGACAATTTTTTATTTATTTTTTATTAGTGATATAATCCAACATAACAGATAATTATGTGATTCTTTTAAAGTTTTTATATTTTATGATATGGGATATTCAAATATTGTCTAAGTAAGTCGTATATGATTAAACATACAGAGCAATGAAGTAAGCAGACTTTTCTTATGGGATAGTAAGATTGTTTAACTATTAATGAATTTTATTTATTGTTTTTGTAAATGCAGACAGTTATTTTATCGATGTAAGATGTGGAAAAATCTTGAGAAATAATGTTGAGATAGTGGCTTGGAAGTACTATAGTTAGCAGGAAGCCAAGATGATGTAATTTTAAAATAGGATATGATAAGGAATGGGAATAATATTTAGTCTTTATGTGGTTATCAGCATAGTTAACATAGCCCTATGACTGATACATATTTTATTGGACAGTGTTTATATTACTTTAAATATTTGATGTTCTAATAAAGCTGAAGAAATAGCTTTAACATCATCCCTGTATTAGAGGATATTAGGCAGATAAATGTCATACCTCTTCGCACTGTGCCATGATTTTGAGATATGTTAAGAATAATACTCTAGCTTTCTTCCTTAATCCTATGCATCTGTTTTTCGCTATCTTTATTTCATGTAACTACATCGTTTAGTAAGATATTTTAAAAGTAATGATAAATAATTTAGAACTTATGTTATGCTATCGTTTTTGAATAAGATTGGTTTATTTGCTTATAAGGAGCAGAATGTTATAACTTAAATTTGAAGATCCAAAGTATCCTAGGGAAAGAAAAGAATCATAGAATATATTTTGAATTTATTTCGGAAATGAAATATAATTTTTTTTTAAAATAAGGTATCTAAACAAAGATATTTTTTTAAAAGTGATAATAATTTTAAATGCTTTAGTGTTATTTTTTTTTTGAGAGAAAAATAAGTATTGTATATATATATATTATTTTAAATACAATAGTACAAAGTAGATTATGTAAACAATATGCATAGTATATTTTGTTTATTAATTAACAGAAATCTATTAATGATTAAACTTATATCATACTAAAGTAAGGCTTAAAGAAGAATATATTATTATTAGTAAACATTGTGTGATAAATACTAAAATCTAGTACTGAATTTTGGATAATAGTTTGTGTAACATCTTTGACTTTGCAAGATGAATTTTTCTAATATTTTGAGAAATCCATACTCATTATAAAATTTTGTTTTCTATGGAATGTTTTTCTAAGTATGAATTTTTAAAATGGGATAGTTTAATAATATTAGAGATAAAATGCTGTTGTTAATAAAGTAGATAAATTTATTTGTAATAAGTTAACCATAATGAGAAGCCAAATAATATTTTTTTTTATTTTGTCCTAAATCTAAATAAAATATAATTGAAATATAAATTATTTTTTTATAACCAGGTAGATCAAACTGTAAAATAAAAAGGGTTAAGGATATCCACTGTAAATAATGTAAATAAATTGTTTAGTTATTTATTGTTAGTAATAAACTTTGTTAAATGTTATTTAAAAATTTTTGTTTCAGAGTTGTTTATTTCTCCACATCACTGTATGAAAACACGATATATGCATAATAACTGAAACAAATATATAGTTTTGCACAAAAGATAAATAAAGAATTATTTTAAGAATTTTAAATATTTTATTGGTATTCATGATAATTAAATAATCATAATCTTACATTGTTTATTGGTCATAAATCAGTTATCACAATATTATATTAAATTATATGCTATCAGTTGCCACACATATTTTGTTTGTCAGATTATTAAAATGCTACCATGTATTTATTATATCATTACATGAAGAATATTATTATTGTTATTTATTATTATTAGTTTAAGTGTAGTAGATTATGACATAAAATCCCTTCTCATATTTTACTACCATATTTTTATTAACTTAGAATAAATTTTATGAACCTGAGATTATTTTATCAAGCTAGATTATTATTAAATAGAAGATTAAGATTTAATTATTAGTTTAGTCTTAGTGAGTAGAAGTTATTAAAGTCGTAAGAATACTATGAGTTTGTTATTTGAAATAGTAATAAAGGGGGGATAGTGTTCTTATGCCATTGAGGTAGTATCCTGTAGGATATTGGCTCAATGTAATCTATCTTGTCACCTGTATTTTCACTTCAAGTCTCATGAAAATATTAAATATTTATTTAATTCATTTTTTATAAATTGAACCTTATTCATATTGTAAATATGAGCTAGTGGAATATTTTAATTTTAGTACTGAATAGTTTAGTTATTAATTATTAATTGAGATAGAACCTGTTTTGTTTTATACCATATACTATCTGGAAGTTAAGATGCTTAATAACAAGGCCAGAATATATTCTGAAAAAAAATTATCATTGATCTATATTGTGCAATATATGTGATTATAATAATGATTAATGAATAATTTAAATACTTATAATTTTTTTTTAAGTTCTTGTATATATTTTGGGGATAATAAAGAGTATTGTGAAATTAGAATTCATATTACAAATATCCCATTTAAAATTTGAGTAGTTTAGAAAATAGCCAATTAAAAGGTAATTGTAAGGCAACAGTATCAAATAGAAGGCTTAAGTTTTTTTGTTTTATTATTCTAGAATTAGAATGAATGTGATAGATATTGTCTATTAAATGGACGATTTTTTCTACACATTGATCAATAATACTCTAACTTGCTTAAAGTTTATATATATTTTTTTGTATTTATATTAAACATTATGATAAGTGAACTTAATATTTTTATACGTCTTTCTTATAAATTAAGGTAATTCAGAGTGATTATATCGTTATTTGGTAGATCACACGTTTTCATTATTTCCTAAAAAGTTACATTTTTATTTAATGATTATTTCTGTAATTCCTATGAAAATCTTTAATTTAATATATAGATATTTGAAATGAAATCTATATGATTTAAGACTTTTAAAAGGTTAATGATTCAGAACTTAATGTAATGCAATTATTTAGTAATAAATCTTAAACAGTAGTAAAACCGTCATGTTATGCTGATAAAATCTATTTTAATGTAATAAAAAAATAGATGGAGGGAAAAAAATACAAAGAAAATAATTACTTAGTCATAACAAAATGTTTATATTAGTTCAGCTCTATTTATATTATAAAGTAATATTTTGAGATAATGCCATATGTCTAGTGTTTAGTATTTGTTTTTCTTTTTTTTTTTTCATTGCGTAATGTAAGCTAGGAAACATATATTATAGTTTTTATTAATAGAATATCAATATTTTTTTTATTTATGCTTTTTTATATTAAATTCTGTTTGCCTATTTAACAACAGTTCTATAAATTTAATTAACTCTTTCATCTTGAAGTGAAATTATTAATAGCTATGAATGTTTGATTTTTTTAAAAAAAATCTAGTCTTTTTATTATGTATATATTAACACACATACATAATTATTTTTAATTAACTTTTAATATCACTTGCTTTTTTTTATTATATACTATCTGTTATTTTTATCATTACTATTTATCATTGCTATTTATCATATTTGTATATATATATTAATTTTATTTATACTTTTAATATTGATTATTTTTTTATTATATACTATTTGTATCATTATTATTTATCATTGTTATTGACAGAAAATCTAATAAATTATTGGGGAAAAATAATTTACTTAATGCGCCTGATGTTACATATATATACATTCTGAAAATAAAACGCAGAAACATTTACAAGATTGCATAAAAATACTTTATGCAAATTTGAATTGAATTAACGTAAAAATAAATGTTAACCAACGGAATATTATGAATTTTCCAAGAAAAATAATGTTATGATACAATCATTGCTATATGAATATTCGCGAATGCTAGTGATTATAATGATTTTGAGCATGTAACATTGTCAGTCAACAATGTAGTGATGGTCAAAGGTATAAGGCTATATTATAAATCACTTTAATTATCCGATTTAATTAAGTAGTTGAAAAATACCAATTCTGCATTACAGTTTAATTATATAGGTAATATTGCACGAATGTATGCTACAAAATCTTTAAATAGTTTGTGATCATTTCTATAATTCCTATTTATTAAAACAAAACATTTTTTTTTATTTATACATTGGACTAGCGCTATGATCTAATATTAAATATTTAAATTGTTGAACTGTTAGAAATTGCATATGGGTTATTTTATATATCAATGTTTTAAGTTGTATTATTTTTATCTCTTATTCAGAAATCGCTAGACTGTCAGTGACAATAATATTATAGGGACATTATACCTGGACTTATACATTCTCCAATAGTATAAATTATAAGGTAACTCTCTAACCAATTGCTGCCCAAAATACAGTGGCTTATATTGTAGTGTTTCTAGAGGTATTATACTCTTATTTTATTCAGATTGTTTTCTTAACCCAGTTCACTTTAAAATTTGATATTCAAAAATCTAAAGGTTCAGCTTTTACTTCCATGCTAGCATTGCCACTACTCAGGTTAACAATACCAGAAGAACAGAGACTGATATCACTCAAAACATTGGGATGTATTAATATATTGTACAAGTTGAAAAGAAGCCAACACATCAACAAACCCAAACTCAAAGTTGGATTCAAATTCAGGCAGTGTAAACTGAATTCAAACCCAACTCACCAGCTCAGATTAGTGTAAATCGACGGCACAGTGCTATGCACTAAGAAACTAGCTCAATGGTTGGTGAGGATCAGAGACCCCTAAACTGACATTAATATCTGATAATAAACTGACTAAAATAATTTTAAATCGAATCATATGTATATGTTCGGGTTGCCAACACAGACAGCGAGTATTAACATTAAAATAAGCATAAAAGAATTAAGAACTAAGAAACCAAGTGTGTTTAAAAAATATTTAATAATAATAATTTGTTTTGTTTGAATTTTAAATAATGATTATATTAATTAATTCTAGTCCTTAAACAAAGTTTATAATCATAATAAGAGTGGCGGTCCTTATTATATGCCAATGAATATTACGCAATATTGGAATTCTATGTCTATGCCCCCAACAAGAAAATAAAAGGCAGATAAAGGTATTCATTAGTAAAGGAAATTATTACTCTAATTTTATACGAAAATATGTGATATTTATTTCACATTCGCAAATCCATTCGTGAAGAGTAAGATACGTATTTTAGGGCATAACTTTAATCTTTATTTGAAAACTTATTGACTTTGAGATAACTGAGAATTTGTTCGACTTTAATTGAAATCACTTCATCACGAATTATGAGCATCAGAGCGGGCATTACTGGAACCGAAAGGTAATGGTGTTGATGAATTATGAGCTATAAAATGAAAGATAATCGCTGGTTGGTAGTTTAAGTCTCATGGCGGCTTGTCTTTCACAAGTCTTACTGTCCTTTTGAGATGTGGAACATGAGGAAAAACAGGCCGAGTCGTAACTACGAACCCTTGGTGTTCCAATTATAACACGAACAGGGGAGGAAGTGCTTTCTTCCTTGATTATTTGAAATAACAGAAATATTACTACCGACAAGCATAACAGAGCAGAATATTGTCCTACATCAGCAACATTGAAGGTGATGACTTGATAGTCATCGTTTGAATACTAAAATACATATACAATGCTCTACGTGATGACTTGATCAAATGAATTAAAGTCAAACAAGCTTTTAACTAACATTATTTCAAAGCATTAATCAAATTATATTAGTTATGCTCCAATCATCATGCCCTTCCTGAGTATTTATAGACAGTGAAAACAATCTGAATTAGAATCTATTTAGTTGATTCCTTTATTGATGCTTTTTGCAAAAACATTTTAGATTATACGTGAATAAATAAATATTGCTTAATACGAGAGAAAACATTTTAAGATTATATATGAATAAATACCCATTGTTAAATACGAGAATATAGCTGGGGCACAGATTAGAAATGGAGCGACTAATTTATTATTAGCCAATTATAGTAATAACAAACATTTGATCATTTCTTTCGACTTGATGATTAATAGAACTGTATAAAACTAGTTCTGATGGGTGAGAATTACTATCAGAATTAACATTATATTATTTACACAAAGCAAAAAGGATAAAGAGCTCATAGAGTCGGAAGATTATTGGCATATAATTAAAAATAAATGACTTTAATAAATCACACTATATATATATATATATATATATATATATATATATATATATATATATATATATATATATATATATATATATATATATATATATATATATATATATATATATATAGTACAGTAAATGAACTGCCATCATAAGAAAGGAAAGTTAAAGACTAGAAGTTGAGAGAATTACGATATAATTTACAATCGCATAAAGAGTTTTATAAAGATTATTACATTATAAATGAGAAGAGCTCTTAAAGGGAGTGTAAAGTGAAGTTCGGAAACTGGCCAGAAAGCATAAGGTTCATTATGGAAATATATTATCCATTTCTTCTGGGGCTGGTTTTCTTATTTTACATGTCTGGGTGAGGAAAATGTAGGCACCATTTGGTCGATTACTTGAACAGTATTTTAGTGGCTTTTCATAATTTTAGCAGCATGATTGGTCTGGAAAAAACCCAGCAGCTCCATTGAAGATTTTCCCGGGACATCAGGAACCGATAGCCAGATTCCTGACATTTAGCCCTTCACCATGATTGAAGCACTATTTAAATTTATGATTTTGAAATGCGCAGAATTCACTGCACTTCTCTACAACAAAGATGGCTTCTGCTTCTTCTCCAAACTTTTCAGAGCTATATATTTGTCCTCGGATGCCTTCAGGCTAGCGCTTCTTTGATTATCAATGTTTTTAGATTTACTGGTTGCTTTTAGATACATTCCTTCGATAAGGCTTTCAAACTCATTAACTTGAATTCATTTCTAATTAATAAAACATTAACTGTTGTTTTTGGAAAAAGAAAATCTGAAAGCTTATCAAAAGAATGTAGCTTTTAATCAATAAAACAAATTATTTAAAAATAAAATCAAATATTACCGACGCAATGAAACTTTCAAACAATTATATATATATATAAATATTTACAAATATTTATGCACAATTCACGCGGTTATAATACATATAAATTCATGAATAATTCTATCATGAATTTATTAATAAAATTAATCAATTTAAATGTGAAACTAGTTATTTGAATACACATTTATGAAATAAGTTTTTGTTTAGGGAAATCAGCATGAATTGAACATTTATAGCCCCATTGCATCTGTAATTTAGGGTTAGTACTAGGGTTTGAAGTGGGCTTATGGCTAGATGTCATGAAGCTAGGATCGAACTCAGATCTGACTGCTTCAATATATATATTGTAAATATCAATAGGTCGATATTTATATTTTAAAAATTTGTTATTTGTTATTAAAAAAAAATCTCTTTAAGTTGAAGTTTACATATGAAATATTTAAATTTTTCTTTTATGTTTATTAAATATAGTTATTATTTGAAGTTATTATTTTATTTA
>JAQFVV010007702.1:0-65117 GCA_028023455.1 Epiperipatus broadwayi
ATTAGAAAGACGAATTATTTCTTGATTATTCCGATCCACATTTTCACGCAAAGAAATAACTTCTGTCTGCAAATTAGCAACTGCTTGAGATAACTCTGAAATTGTGTTGTGAATCACCGGCAATAATTTTAATTTATCCAAAATTTCCTCAAAAATTAAATCAGGTGAATTTTTAGCAGTCATAGATG
Source organism: Epiperipatus broadwayi (assembly GCA_028023455.1). Lineage (NCBI taxonomy): Eukaryota > Metazoa > Onychophora > Udeonychophora > Euonychophora > Peripatidae > Epiperipatus > Epiperipatus broadwayi. The sequence goes on from JAQFVV010007702.1 coordinate 189, forward strand.
AATCCAAAACATCACTAGCCTTAGAAAAACTAACTCTACAAGCAGCACACCTCCATTCTTGCTTCTTTTTTATAGACATTCTTCGGTAAGTAGTATCACTCAACGATGCACATGCAAAGTGCATACCGGACGTACAACCAAAGCAGGATACGAAATTACCATTTTTTGGTAAAAGTTCTTTACAAATAGAACATGAATCCATCATTAAAAATTTTAAAAATCAAGAGAACAAGTAAACACGTCTTTACACTAGAAAACCGGAAGTAGTAATATAATAATAATAATAATAATAATAATAATAATAATAATAATAATAATAATAATAATAATAATAATAATAATAATAATAATAATAATAATAATAATAATAATAATAATAATAATAATAATAATAATAATAATAATAATAATAATAATAATAATAATAATAATAATAATAATAATAATAATAATAATAATAATAATAATAATAATAATAATAATAATAATAATAATAATAATAATAATAATAATAATAATAATAATAATAATAATAATAATAATAATAATAATAATAATAATAATAATAATAATAATAATAATAATAATAATAATAATAATAATAATAATAATAATAATAATAATAATAATAAATATTAGTAATTCAGTTGGCTATTTTCTAGTTGAAAATAAGATCCCTTAACAATATCTCTATGGAGATTTTATATATATATAAATGTCTCTTTGTATTGTTATTTTAATAAACCATTAAAATTATCCAGCTTCCAATTGACTGCTTGGTCCTGAATATGTTATATGGGGGGGGGGGGAGTAACTGGAATTTTGTAATAAAAAATGTATATTTATTTTTAAGTGTTGCAAATTAAATCATTTTTAAAAATATAGTCTAATTAATGTAATGCATTGGTCTAAATCTGTTTTTCACTTTCTGAAATAGTCTGAAAACACTTGCAAAGTGATGCATTTTAACACCCGCATCACCCCCACCCCCCCAACTTCTAAATTCACAAAAAAAAGTGAGACTTTTTTTTCATTAAGGGATTTAAAAAAATCACATGAAGTGAGATGAAGAAAATATGGCTGATAGATAATCTGGGTCATACTGAATTTAGTTAAAAAGTGTTTCACACTCATGGCTTTGAGAAATGACACTTTGTCAGAGTGAAGCCTGCACTCCTCTCTTTGCCACAAAATGGGCTATTTACATTTTACTACACCATGTAAATATTTCAGAACCTGTAGGTAAAATATCCAACCTTTATGAATTAAATAGTAAACATATATCAGCATTGTTTGACTTTGGACTTCCCTTGCCATGATTTTTAGTGACATCATGACATCATGAATTTGACATTTTAATTAAACCATTCTTAAAATTGTGCTTTTATGATATCAGCTTGCTTGTAATCTGTTTCAAGCATTACAACAGTCATTATAAAAATTGGAAAATACATGAAATGCACTTTATAAAAAATGTGTCACATGGTACCACAATTTCACATAATAATGTTATTTGGCAAATTGCTGCAGAAGGGTTCCTGACAGCAGAAGCATATACTATAACAGGCACACAAATCAAAGAATAATTCTGGTTAAATTTGGATACGCCTCATACACAAAAAAAATTTTGACACAAAAAAATTTTAAGCAAACACTTTTGACAATTCAAACAAAATGAAAAAAGTTCTAATAAATGGGCAAAAATAATTATTTTTAAATAATTAACATTCCACAAGGCTATTAGAATAATGATGACCACTATTCCAATTTTGTCAAGTATAGTAGAATAAAATACACTTTTTTTCATAAAATAATATTACATTCAATATTAATATATACTTTTTTGATATTATGGTTATATTTATAAATGAATATCTCCCCAATGATTTACTTTAAAAACATACAAATAGTTTCAACTTTTTCATTTTCATGACAAGCGATCCTAATAAATTCATTCAATACAGTCAAGTCAGAAGAGTAGGAAATATGCTTGAAAGATTGCTCTATATAAATGAATTTAGGAACAAAAGATAAGAGTATCCTCAGTACTCAACTAGACACCCTTGAGTTATTATAACAACATTACAGCATGTGCTTAGGGTATAAATCCTTCTGTTTAGAATCATATACACATCTGCTCTAGTAAATAAAATTGAATATTACATAGATTATTATTATTATGTAAATCATAAATATATATTAAATGCTAATAATTACAAGTAATAAACTTTAAGTCTTCTCTTTCAATTTTATATTTCAACCCTAAATTTTTTATCATCAATAAAATCTTGCATTACAATATACTTTTATCGTTATAAAAATTTAAAAAATATTTTTTCTCTTTCAATCACGTCATTAAAACAGGCAAAACTCTCCATACAGTATTGCCACTCAGTGCAAGCCAGAGTAATCAATGGATGCCAGAAGGCTTGTGCATAAAATACCCATCTAGTGCCTACTCATCTAATATCCCCAAACTAGTTTCTAGCTTGTGACTTTTGTTAGTGAGGAGCCTTGGATCTGAGAGTACTGCACCTAGATCTTGATCATGTGATGTTTAGTGGCTTAAAATCACGTCATCTAATATAGAAGAAATTTTTTAGATATATTTGTCCTTTTTAAAATTAAAATACCTACTATTAAAAATAATAATTATCAACCACAGACAAAAAATATCTGTTTAAAAACATTATAAACACAAATTCTCTTTAAAATTTTCGTGAAATATAACAAACTCTTAAGAAGGTTAAAAGAGCAGGTTTCACTATAAGATAAAATGCAAAACACATTAAACACTCAAATGATCTATCTCTGATTTGAGATTCTTCATACCAATATTGACAGGCTCACTTACTTGCTTAATCTTTTTAATATAAACAGAAACAGGTGGGGTTTTTTTTTTTTTAATAATAAAGAAATTAAAGTTCTCATATATTTAAATTCTACCACTTTCGCCCTTTTGAATAATTAGAGTAACTGAAAATTTTTTCTTTCTTTTTAATTCTTAATTATTATTTTATCCATCAATAATGTTAGAATTCATTGACAATAAATGTATGTGATAGACATATGAAAATACATATTCTTTTTGCAGACAACTTTTTTATTTTATTTATTAAATAGAATTATTTCTATTACATTTCTCTACTTTTCTCACCGGTTTTTGGAAACAAATTTTGCCAATCATTGGTGTAAAATCTTGCACTTTGTATGTGTGTGCGTGGTTTAACCGTAATGAACCAGCAATGCTCTCTCTCAAAAAGTGTCATATAGAGATAATTTTCCCCCTCTTTTTTAAAAAAATCCTGATCGCGCGCGCGCACACACATATATATTGAAAGAACAAGAAAACTAAAAATAAACCAATAAATAAAATGTGGGAAATACACGAAACTTTTAGACAAGATTTGAATAGAAAAGACTTTTCTGAGTTGGTTATTATATACAGATATGTGCTGGGTACATTTTACCAATTGATCATAAGACTTTTTGAACATAATTATCTTATAGACCAATTTCGACCACTTGTTATATATTAGTTGCAAAACATATACTATGCAGTATATTGCTGCTAACCATCAGTAAATAAACCTCTGTAACTATTATCCCATGTCAAAATAATACAAATAAGTATAGTAAAAATACAAATGCAATATAGTATGATTTTTTTTTTCAATAAAAATATAGCAAACAGTAACATATAACAATAAAGAATACATATACTTATCTGAATTGGTGTACTTGATATATCTGTAATTGTTTAAACTGTATTATTTAGTAATATAGTATATAAATGTTTTGAATTATTAAATATAGATATTAATATATAATTTTAATGCTGGCAGCACAATGGGTTTGTTTTCGTTCCGCATAAACTACATATACAGTTCTTATAATTATGACAGTAAGTACATGTTTTTTAGCAACGCTTGTGAGACTTTGGATGTTGGAAAACATAATGAACAATTATAGTGTGGATGATTGTAACTTAGTGTGCACATGTGTGTGGTTAGTGATAGTTTATCATTGATTCACTTTTCTTTAAGATGATTTAACACACATATATAATATACACTCCATAAGACTCTGAATTATATTGAATAAAGAAAACATTCAACAGAAAATTAATATTTTAAGGGTTATATTTGTACAAAATTAGCATATTACATAAACATACATATATGTGTGTGTATGTGTGTTAAAGTAAAGTCATTGGAGCATCATCTCAAGTTAAAGAATCAAATTTAAATATATTAATAATGCATAAAGGATATGAATATAATGAATGATATAATGCAAGAGAGATCAGCAAAAACAATAAAACTGTAAGTTCACCAGCATTGCAGATGAATAATAATCATTTATCATCAAGAATGATCAAAAAAATAAAATTAACAATCAACCTTGTGACTGGATTTGAAAGTGATCCACTATTGACCAGGCTAATTATTTAGCCACTGCCAAACTTAGGGTAGCAATACAAACAATAATTTGAATACACAAACATAAGTGCTAATCAATCCATCAGAATACAACAATTAAAAAAATAATGCTGGAATACTAAAACATGCTGATAAGAATCAATGCCCTCTGCCACTTAGTACCATTAATTTATTGACCAACTATAAACTTAATTTCTAATTAATAATAAAATAAAATTTAATGTAATGCATGGATTTTAAAGGAAATACCATTGCACCAATCCAGGATCTGGATGTCTGAAATACTAAATATAAATCCATTTTATATAATAAACATTACACATGAATCCAGTTCAGTGAGCAAAAGCTCTATAACTGTTTCTGTGATCAAGAGATATAATACAAACATATAATATTATAAAACTATTTTAGTGTTGAATAAATTCACTAGAATAACTTTAACAATGAAATATCAATTTATTAATAACAATTAAATTAAAATGAAATTAAGGTCAATAGAATAAGGCTATAAATATAAATTAAGCATTCTGATTATAATTAAAATACAAAAAAAATTCATTATTACATTGTAATTTACATATATCTCAATAGGTTTACATAAAACACACTTATATATCCACAAACGGACATGGATGTATAATATAGAATGAACATATTTGAATTGTTATAAACCTATAAATAAAATTCATTCTTCTAATACATAATAAATAATGTTAACACATATGTCATTGATAACTGATTTTAATATATGTGTCTACAGGACATGCATCTGTATAAAAGCACAGACACACTGTATAAAAGTAAAATTATATATCATAATTGTGATATACTAATAATAAAATTCAATTCATTTTTAGTAAAGATTAATTTAACATATATGTGGGTCTACACTCAAATGTGTGCACATATTGACCTTTATATCCTACGATATTTCATTTTTAAAAATAATAAATTTAGTAAAAATATTTTTTCATAAGACACAATTAATTCCATGTTAAAATATATATATAAACTCCACACGTGTTTATATATTATTTTCTTACTAATCTAAGTTATTGGTTCACTATTCTTAATTGTAAATAAAAGTTTTTTTCTTTCCCAAAAAACATTGCTCATTAGATCCAGTTTGAAAAGTCTTTTTCCTTTTAAAAAAAAACCCTTTGGCTTTTTTTTTCTTCAATTACAAGAAAATTTTCCAATTTTTTTTTTTTTTTCATTTTAAAATAAAATTATTTATGAATCAATCTTTTGTTTTTAGATGTATAATTCAAGCAAAAACTTATTGACTTATTTTATTTCTAAATTAGAGATTTTAACTGCAAGGTTTTTAAAACAATCATCATTTTCAATAAAGTTTTGCTTTTAATAAATAAAACTGGAAATGGTCATTTATTATTTTCTTTCATTATTCTAATTTTAGTTGAATAATTTAGTCAAAGATTATTTACCTTTAAAATCAGCTATCTGTAAGTACTTTATATACATGTTGCAGAACCACTGTCTGTATTTCTTTGCATATTGATAAAACTGCATATGTATAAACTACAGCATGATAATAATTTCATCATTCAATTAGCACTGGACTCTCTTAGTAAGCTGATCCATTATAATCATGTCTGTAATATGTATAATGTACCATTAACATTTTTGGTGAAGATATCAGTCAGCTTTATTTAGTCTTTATAATTTTATAGACTTCTGGTATACTGTCTAATGCACAATCTGGGCTATGAAACACACAAAACTAGACCTTGCTTTTGTCTGAATTCAAACTCTACCATCATGACACTAGCACCAACAATTGATTTGTATTCTGCACCTTCAGTTATAACTCCACAATAATACTCCTGTAATAATTTGTAATCTTTCAACCTTTTATAGCCAGGGGTCAAACGTGAAAAACCCACTAATTAAAATTAAATTCTTTTCTTTATAAAAAAAAATTAATGACTCTTTTAGATTCATCTTAATTAAAACCAAACTTTTTTCTAAAAGTATTTTTAATCCCCTGAAAACCCCCAAACTGTACTAATTTTATCAACAACTTTAATTTAAAAAAAAACTTTTTAATCTAATTATAAATAGATAGGGAATTTTATAATAATAAAAAAACAAGTGCTGTTTAATATAACATAAAAACAAGCTTGTTTTTATCATATAAATCAGAATTAATAGGCCTTTTTTAATGATTTAAACTAATTTATAATAATTATACATTCAAAAATTATTATCTAACCCTTAACTATTATTATTCTTGTGTATATTTTTTTAAATAAATATTTTAAAAAATTATTTATGTTCATTTCTATTTTTTCTTTCAAATTTAAATATATATGCACACACTACTATGTTGTTGTATGCCATGAGACACATAACTGTCATAATATATATATATATATAAATGTGGAAATTTCTATCATTTTTATTTTAGAAAATTGAGTCAGCTGATAATAGACAGTGACCAATAAAAATTGTATACTGTAAATGCTTTTTGCAACCTCCTTTTGAATGCAATCAGCCTGAGAGTTTCACTTTAACTCTTGGCCTGGGACAGTTGGCTTTCATTAGCTGTTATTCTAGGTTGAGTACTTTCTAATTGAGTAATTATAAATGGATAACTTTAAAATTTTATATATATAGATAGATAGATAGATAGATAGATAGATAGATAGATAGATAGATAGGGGGGTATATATAGAGAGAGAGAGAGAGAGGGGGGGGTAATGTAAATGGTAAAGTGAGAGTATTAAATGTAAAATTTTTTATAACCTCATGTAAGATAAAGCAAGATATGATTATGACTCTCAATGATGATGATAATGATAGGAGATAATAGAGGATAGAGGAACATCTATCAATGAAGATATTGGTATAGAACTATTGCTGGCAATAAATGAAAGTTCTGAAGTCAGGATAACTTCCTGCTTACCATTGTTTTGGATGCCACCCAATTCTCAGGAAAACTCAAAAAAAACAAACCATTTTCCGAATCTCTTCTTTATGCATTGGTAAGTATAATTTTAATACATTAAATATCAATAAATTAAATTATAAAATGAATATCACATTATTACTTTTTGCCAATCTTGGTATCTACTTTTTCCACCCAGCTCTAACATTATATAGGCTTTAAAATATCATTAAGTTTTTAGCAAGATGGACTCCATATACAAATATTTCACTATTATTTAATAACTCTGAATAAATACTTAAATAAATGATTAATAATTTAAATTTTATTGGCAATAAATAAATAAAGTATTAATATGTAGTCCTAAATGACACAAAATTAAAAGATAGTTTATCCATGAATCCTAATAGGATAAGATTATAATTCCATAATCTCAAGCATTATATAGAAATTAATAATTACTGATATTTATTTCATAGTATATTTTCATTTTGATGGCTATTCTTGATAATTTTTATAACATTATATTAGCACCAATAAGCTTGGATACTTATATAAATCAATATTCATTTGTATTATTTTATTTGGTTAATTAAAGTGATTTTAAAATAATTGTGATTGAAACAATCATTATTGTTGTAAAACTCTTTCGTAGATTTGTGGTCTTGATTAAATTATTCATTTATTCAAAATTATGATGATATTAAAATCTCATATTAATATATTCAGCTATCCTTTATCCTAACTATATTTCTATTCTACATAAGACATATCCTGATACATATTATAACACATAGGCATTCTGAAATACAAATGACATAGATAAAGCATTAACACATCATTCATGCATTAATAAAAGGGCAGATTCTCGGCTGAAAAATATTCAGAATTTAAAAAATAATTTTTCTTTATGACATTTCCTGACTTTAAGTTCAACTCCTCAAAGAAAATTAATATAGTAGTAATAATGCATATCAATCTCTATACAGACATTCGCATAAAATGTATTTCCTTTCAAAACAGATGGTATATAAAATGTTTAAAAAGTATGAAGTATAACTTTATCCATGTGATTCTTTATCCCCATCAAAATATATGACCCATATTCATAATCTAGTTTGACTAATAATCATTCATTTATCATTTTCATTCAGGTAGAAAAGCTAATATATATTCAACTAATTTATTTGCTTGAGATTTTTATCCCTCTTTACTTTATTTATTAAATGCAAGGTCCTTAACAATAACAAATATTATACATTTGCAATCTCAGTTGATATAATTGACCAAACAACTATTTTTCTTAGAATTAATAATGCCATATTTTATATTTTTATCATTTCTATTCAGTATGCAACACACACAATTAAATTTTCCACATAAATAACCAAAGGTAATTTAATTCTGCAGTTTCATTTGTATAAAAAGGATGATGTGATCATGTTGTACACATTTTTAATAATCAGTTTTCACATTGATTCAAGGATATGAACAGAACTGTTTTATATGATAAAAACACATAGTACTGCATTGGCAGCCAACCATTTACAAACTCAACCACATTAAGGTATACAATGATTTAAATTTCATATTATGGCAATCAAATACCATACATATATATATAATGTATACAACTTATCAGAAGCTTCAGTTATTTCCTGTTCAAATCTGAGATTTATTTACACACGCACACACACGCACATATATATATATATATCTATATATGGGAAAGGTCTATAAATGTTAACTAATTTTTTACTATCAAATTAATTATTATGCTAAAATTAACCTGAAATTTAATTTTTATGTAAGATGTGAGATACTGAAAATTAGTGATATGTAATATTAGGTATCAATTTTAATATGATGTTTAAAGAAATTAAATCTTATTTAAGTTTCATTTTGTTAAATTGAAATTAATTAGTTCTCATTTTTTTCTTCATTTAAAAGTCATTTGTCCATTGATATAAAAAAAAAAAAAAAAACGGTAATGTTTTATGATAATTTCCAATTTGAAATTTCACTATTTAATATTATCTTTGATTGACTATCCATTTTAAATTGATACAAAATAGTTAAGAGAAACAAACATATTTGTCTCTAGAGACTGGAAAAGTCACAGCTGAATTAATTATGCAAAAAGCATGTAAAGTTTGTTTTACTTAAAATGGTGTGATTAAATTTTTTTGTTTAAATGTTATCCATCCCAATATATTTAACAATTACATTTTAAACTAATAAAATAAATAAATATTACAAATAAGCACATAAAATTAAAAGATTAAATATACAAATATATAATAATTTTATCCTGAGATCAAACGTTATTATTATTGGCTAAAGTTCATTTAGAAATTTAAAATTCAATAACATAATGTAAAACACTTAGTCTCTTCTTATACATTTGCATATTTTATTGGAGCTGTAGCAATTCCAGTTTAATAATATCAAGGAATGAAATCCATATCTTTAATATGTTTTTTTTTCTGAATGTGGCATTTTTGTGGGATTAATTGTTGCTTCTTATATCAATTGGGGTTGTGAGTGTAGAAAGTTTGACATTTGTAATCAAACTATAGTAAATTGTTTTCTAAACAAATGATGAATATATGCCTAAGAGACTTGACCTGAGCCAATTGATGAGTGCTGGTTGAGCATGAAGTGTATATCTTGAGGATCATTTGTCTTTTTCACATATCTTTGATTATAGATTTCAAAAAAATGTAATGAAATAGAAGTTTGAAATATATGTATTATTACATCATTAAAAACCAATCAACACTTAGACAATCCTAATATCAATAACAATCAATAATTTCAAACTGTTGTCAATGCAACCTCCTTTTAACAATAAATGTTGCTTTAACAATAGTTTAAAATTGTTGATTGTTATTGATATTGTCTATGTGTTGACTGACTTTTAATGATTACTTACAAACCCTTGAGCATTATTACACTTATATTAATACATATATGAAGTTAAAAGTATATCTTAAAAAAATATGTATAAAGTTAAATTGCAATATGAGATATGCATGTCTCACTCAAAAAAAGTGAACCTGGAATTTCAAAAATACATCTAGAGTGAAAGACATTGGTTTGATTTTTTGGACCGATGGATGGTTGTGATATAATTGAGCTAAGAATAAAATTTGAAATAGGTAGATAGGCAGACAGGTAGACAAGTAAACAGACAGACAGATAGACAGATAGATAGACAGATAGACTGACAGATGGATAGATAGATAGATAGATAGATAGATAGATAGATAGATAGATAGATAGATAGATAGATAGATAGATAGATAGATAGATATAGATAGATAGATAGATAGATAGATAGATAGATAGATAGATAGATAGATAGATAGATAGATAGATAGATAGATAGATGGATAGTTAGGTAGTGGGTGGGTGGGTGGGTGGGTGGGTGGGTAGGTAGGTAGGTAGGTAGGTAGGTAGAGTAGATAGATAGATAGATAGATAGATAGATAGATAGATAGATAGATAGATAGATAGATAGATAGATAGATAGAGATAGATAGATAGATAGATAGATAGATAGATAGATAGATAGATAGATAGATAGATAGATAGATAGATAGATAGATAGATAGATAGATAGATAGATAGATAGATAGATAGATAGATAGATAGATAGATAGATAGATAGATAGATAGATAGATAGATAGATAGATAGATAGATAGATAGATAGATAGATAGATAGATAGATAGATAGATAGATAGATAGATAGATAGATAGATAGATAGATAGATAGATAGATAGATAGATATAAAATTCAATATGAGTATATACAAATATCTATATATTTTAAAGTAATATTTTTATTTTTTGAAAGTGAGCCTATATTAATTACACATGTAGTTTTGTCTGTTCATGCTATATTCTGCTAATAATAATTTTTGTCCACAATATAGAACAGTAGTCCCTAACTATGTTTGGCAATGTCCCATCTAAAATCCTAATTCTCCTTTGTCCAGGACATATAATTTATATTATTCAAAAAATTAACTTCTATTCACATGAAGGAAACCTAAAACACCATTAATGAAAGGACAGTTGAAATGTAATGGAGTTTCAAGGTACTTAACTTACTCCCAGAAACAATGGAGAGGTGAGGATTGAAGGTTATCTAAACAGAAAAAACATTGAGAAGAAAATGGCATGAGAAGAGTAAAATTTAAAAAAAAACATTCTTAGCTTAATTTATGAATAATAAGACATAAGAACAATTAATGGGATTTTAAATTCACTATTAATAACTCATTTTTGAATTGCCCCACATAAAAATCAAATTGCTCCCCCCCGCCACCACCATGGGATGTATGCTCCAAGATTAAGCAGAAATTGACTTATTAACAGAGATCTGAAAAATTAAAATAAAATTGATTGTCTTATTGCATTTGATATAGCTTTAAATATTCACTGTAAAAAAAGTTACATAGAATTTATATACACCACCTTTTTCCAAAAATGTCAAAGACGATCATTTAATGTTTAGATTTTTATACACTATCTTTTGCCACATTTGCGAGGTTATAAAGTAGTATCAGACTTATATTAACTTGAGTTTAAAATTTTTTTGTGAAATTCCCAATCCTTTGCTTAGACAACATAAATAAAATTAAATTGATCAATGAACTGATGGCAGTTAACAAAAATTGTTATCAATTTAAAATGTAAGCATTAAATGTATCAATACTTTTGTTTACTAGTAGCAATAAGTGTATGATTAAATTAGATAGCATTAAGTCCTGTTCACCTCTTAATGTATATAATTTCTATAATAATTGTACTAAGAAAGCTAACGATGCAGAAGGCTCATTAAAGTTTCTTCCATCATCATCAGTTTCTAAAAATGATGCCTTGTTGTTGCAACCATATTGTTCTATCTTCAGCCATTTGTTTCATATCTGCATATAAAAAACATCAAATTTCACTAATCACATTTTAAAAATAGGAGATTATTGGCCAGCTTATCAATCTTCCTTCTAAAATTTTGCCTTCCAAAATAAATATTTTATAAAAACCTATCATGTCTTAACACATTAAAGTTTGTGATGATTCAATATTAAAATTCTAGAATAAATGGAGTTCAAAAAGTGATTCCTGATTCCTTCCTTACATTCTTCTCTCCTGAAGACAGAACAGAAAAAAAAGCAATAAACCATATTCATTCATACAGTTCTAAGTACTTTAAAGTTTAGCAAAAATGAACTCTGACTGCCATTTCCTAATTATATTCAGATAAAAAATACTTTTTAATGCAGATATTATTTCTAAAATAATAAATAGCTCTTGCTTGTTATACTTGATGTTCATTATAATAAGATTCATGATAATGAGGGTGGACCTGTTAGCCATTTCCATGACACAAATTAATACCCATGATAGGCAAAACTTTAAATGCTTTCAGGATACAATCAGACTTAAAATATTTTTTCCAGGAAGATTATTATGGAATGTCTATCTCAAAATAATAATAATAATGAATCTTATTATAATGGAAGTAGAAAGAAATGAAATTAGTATTATAAAGGGAAGTATATATTGAGAAAAGACAAATAAAGTATTAACTTTAAATTTAAATACAGCACAACAAAATAAAATTTTCATTTATTAATAGAAAAATTATAAATAATCTAGTATTTTGTAAAAGAAGAAAACAAATTAGACAATAATAACAATTATTTTTTTTGATTATGAATTATTTATGACAAAATTATTGTTAATAATTTGAATGAAATAGTAATTACTTGCATTTAATAATTTAAAACAGGCAAAACTCACTATACTTATGCCACACACAGCAAGCTAAAGTAATCAATGGATTCCAGAAGGCTTGTGCATAAAATCCCCATCTAGTGCCTACTTATTCAACATCCCCAGACTAGTTTCTGGCTTGTGGCCTTCGTCAGTGAGGAGCCTTGGATCTGAGAGCACTGCACCTAGATCTTAGGATCTAATGCAATCCTCCAGCAGTCACCTTTTATCTCCACTTAACTACAAAACTATGAGTCTTAAACTAAAAACACGTTAATGGTTTTCAATCCAAACCCATTAGCTTATATAGTCATATGGGTTTGAAGTAGGTTCAGTACCCATACATTTTGGTGTCTTTGGTTTTTTAAAAACCATAGCCACAACTATCCTATTAGGCAAGATTGGTTTTAAGCCAGAACTGTTTTAACAACAGTTATACCCAAGCATAAGAGGTGGTAGTCGTGTGATTTAATAATTTGTAACAAAATGGTAATTATTTTCATTTTTATAACTATTATGTTGAAATTAGATCTTCATTCTTATTTCATTCAATTGAATGGCTACAAAAATCAAACTGTAGCTAATAACAATTTCAAGATAAGAAACCTATGTATAAAAACTTCTGCCTTTCTGGTATTTTACATCACATCGCACATATAAATTTTATCGAACAACAAAATTATTGGTATTTTTAAAAAAAATTAAATCATATATAAAATACAGTGTCCTTTATTTATATATACTTATTTAACAGAAATATACAATACATATAAGTTTTTATTTGATTTTTTTTTTACATGTAAAATAAAATGTCTTTTCTATTTCTTTTATTCATATATGAATTAAAAGAAATATAAGACAAATCTATTTATTGATTTCTTAAATTAAATAACAACTGTAATGTGATATAAATTAACTACTAAGTTTTTATCAATATTTTTATTCTAAATATATATTTTAAAAGAAATAATCATCCTATTATTGATTTGTAAGATTACATAATTTAATTAAATTTAAAAGAAATTAAGTATATATATAAAAGCTTAAGTGGTTTAGTGCACCACTGAATTTGATTATATAGTTAGCTTTGAACAGCTGTTGCTTACTTCTTTAAAAATATATCCATTTTTTCTAATATATTTGTTATATAATTAAACAATGACAAGTTAAAAGATTGTACCATTTTCAACATGAAACTTTTTTTAAGCTGGATTATTTTACCTTTTTTTTTTTTTTATGTGGAAGCTCCAATAACTTATATGTTAACAATTTAAACAGGCAAAACTCTCCATACAGTAGTGCTATCCTGTGCCAACCAGAGTAATCATTGGATGCCAGAAGGCGTGTCGCCTGTTTAATAACAGTTATGTGCTACCATAAGAGATGGTGATCATGTGATGTTTAGTATGTTAACAATTTATATAAGAATTCACAAAAATGGAGATCATTAACTAACGAAAGTTTTCTTTAAGCACAAGATTTATGAATAAATATTTCTATTAATAATAAAAATAATGTAGTTTATATTACAAATCAAAAATACAATTATAATGGTAGAAATCTTAAATGGGGAAACAGAATATCTCAACTGAATTTTTTTCATAGGTTTAAGTCTACTGACAACTTCAATATCATACATTAGCTTCATATAACATTTACTACAGACATATTTACATATTTATAAATAATCATTTTAATGCTGCAAGAATTAAACAAATCATCTGTAATTAAATATTGTCAATATTATGTCCGTTTTGATGAATTTTAGGACTCCAATGGTTACTTATTAAGCAAAGGATTTTATTTTAAGTCAATTTCTACTCCAGTGTTTTCTTTGATGTCCAAATTAACAAATAAATTAAGCTCAAATAAAATGAAGTATTTTATTGGTTATACAAAGATTTCAGACTTTCTCTATACAATAAAGAGGCTAAGATTAAGTAAATCTATGTGCATGTGAGACTCAGATAAAGTTTGCCACAAAGATCACTCTTTCTTAAAGAGTTAATAGTTCAATAAATTCAGTACTATCATTATTGTTTTCAAGTTCATTTTGCTCCTATGCATGATGACTAATTATTTATAGTAACAAAAAGATGTTCAGACATATGAAAATGCATATAGATTTTGCATCTTTCTGTACTCTATTCATATAATGAAAATTTTGGCTTCATTCTTTTGATTGTAATAGAAATAAGTACAAATGAGATAACTTATCTTTTATAATTGCTATACTTAATTTTCACCAATTATGTTGTATTGCATAGAGAAAAGTGTGATGGCAATAAACTCAGTTTTATGGAAGTTATTTCTTCTACTGCAGCAAAAGCATAGAAGAAAAATCCTGTATGTTGA
Source organism: Epiperipatus broadwayi (assembly GCA_028023455.1). Classification (NCBI taxonomy): domain Eukaryota; kingdom Metazoa; phylum Onychophora; class Udeonychophora; order Euonychophora; family Peripatidae; genus Epiperipatus; species Epiperipatus broadwayi. Next base: position 15,684 of record JAQFVV010007702.1, read on the forward strand.
TCAGTAATGAGTGTCTGTAATTTATTTAGCCTTTAAAGTAATCTATAAGATCTGTATATAAAGCATATATTAGTTATTAATCTCACCTATACATAATTATCATTATCATCATATCTTTACTCTTTGAAGAATTAAAGACTTTTCTAATATGCATTTAATTTTGCAAACATCTTGGAAGATGTTTTCCTGAAGGTTTGTGGTGATGGTGTTTTAGTTGTATTTTTATATTGGACTATTTCCATCATCTGATATGAATATTGAATAGAAAAATTTAACTTTATTTAAATATTCCAAATACATTAATTTAAGGGACCCAGTTCTAATCCCATGCTAGTGCTGTCACTGGTCAGGCCAGCAACACCTGAAGAAGGGAGAATAATACCTCTCAAAACATTGTGCATATACTAACCTGTTTGGTGTGCTATTACTAACAGTTGAATGTATTTGAAATATTTAAATAAAGTTAAGTTTTTCTAAAGACATTCAATACTCATATTAGATAATGGAAATAGTCCAATATAAAAATACAATCTTGGCAGTTGGATTCAGAACTAACATACTCTTCCAAAAAATCATTTAATTTAACAACAGATTTATCTATTTATTCAATTTCAAACAACATAGTTCAGTCCATGGCATTGTTTTTCATTTGACTAGAATATTGAGATGCATAATTAGCATTGTTCAGATAAATGTTAAAAGTTTACAGCATATTTATAACATTAGTTAAATTTTATGAAAAGTTATCTTATGCTTGGATGTTACTTTGGTATTAGCATTAAACCAATATTATTTATTTTTAACATTGTATTTAATTAAAGATGATCTATTTATTTCAGCATTTATTTTGGTTCAATTTTGTGGAATCTTTTTGATAGTTTTATAATCAATATCAGTTGATTTAGTTGTGAAATTTTGCAAAAGTGCAGAAAATTTTCACTTTCATTTTCTGTAATTTTAAATATATTCTTAAATGTGGTGCCATGATTATCTTCGCTCACAATCTTTGTTTTAGCTATTACTCAGCTTCCATTAACTATTTTTGTTTTGTTGTATCTTCTACTTCCTTTGACTTATCATCTTTATTTTAATGGTCACTGAAAGGGCCTTCAACGTATCTGCCATACGAGGGTGCCAGCTAGGCATTTGAACCTAAAAAAATTATATAGTAGGCAGATACATAGGTTAAGATCCAAAAATTTTTTTTTATATAAATTATTCTGACCGTTTGCCCAATGTCACTAGCTCATAGAGTAGCAGAGATTTTAAACATTTTTATAAGTTTTAATAGATTTAGATTCTCAAAATATATTAATATTTAAAACAATAAAATAAAAAAAGCCACTGCCAGTAATTAACACACAAATAGATTTTATTAACACACATTTAAGATTGAGGAACTTTAATTTATTTAGATTTTAACATTAATTTTTTTTTTTAAATTTAAATTCAAATTACTATTTAAATAGACCACACAGATGGATATTTAAATTAATTTTACATTAGCATGTCGAGTATTGATAGTCTACATAGATTTTTTTTCATTTAAAAACTTATCAAAACATTCATTCAATCTCAGACTAAAAGTTCATAGCCAAACCAATGCTTGCTTCCAGATATATAGTCACAACCAATATAATATGAAGATGCCAGCATAAAACCATGCTGACAGGAATGTGCATCTGACAGCGTGATATTATTTGAAAGAAATGATCCGTGTCCAGAACAGGAAAGTGCATCTGTCTGACTAAGGAATCATGTATATAATTTTTTTTTAAAGAGTGCTACGTATGGGGGAGAGTGGTCTTTCTGCCGACTTATAAATCCCTGTCCATAGAGCTAGAAGGGGTCAATGGTGCAGGAAATACATCTGTGACCATTTCAACAATATGACTGCCTCTTTGGGGTCATGCATTCAGTTGGGCACATTGCCCTGTATGCTAAACATGCTTCACATTACATTAATATAAACACTCATATATCGCTCCACAAGCATTGCCCTAATTACGAAACAAATAGCCTGAAATTAAAATCCCTTAAACTAAACATAAACTAATTTAAACATAGTTATTAATCTTTATCCATACAGCTATCTACACCCAACTTTAAATTTAATACATTTTAGTTAAAACATAATACACACACACAAAAAAATGAAATGATTGCTTAAACATCTGCATAAAAAAAAATATTAAGAATTGAATTTGCATTCTTTAATTCAGATAAGAGTTCTTATTTTCAGCTATTAATTCATTGCAATTTTAGAAAAGTTCTTATTAGATAGACACAAGAGTTCATACTTTATGGATTGAGTAGATTTAGAAGTCCATCTTCGTGATCACTTTCGTAGATTTTGTCCTTCTTTGAAATGAAACCGCTACTTGCCATTCATTTGGTCAGGAACTATTATCCAGAGGCCTTAGCTGGTTGTCCAGAAAATTAAATTTATTGCAGACTTCCACATCGTGAAAATCTGCAATATAGCTAGTTATAACGATATATTCATAGTCAGCTCTCAGATCCGAATTATAATAATCATTTGGCTTTTATATTTTTTTATCCTCTTATCATTAGACCTTGGGATTCAACTAGCAAGACGTCACTAATCCTCTCGGGTTTCAGTTATGGTCCATGCTGTCATTTTTGTGCTTGCATTGGTCATTTAATTTCTTTGTATTTTCTTATCTGACCATTTAATTTATTTTAAATGCCTCAAGGGTTAGTTTGCTTTGAACAATCATTTAATTAATAAAACAATCATTTCCATTTTCTAAGATTATAGAAATCAACATTATTTCTATTTTTAAAATATCAGTCTTTATATTTTTACTTTTTTACAAAAAAAAAATACTTTCAAATACTTTTTATTAAAATAGTTTAAGTTTTCCATCTGCGCGACAATATATATATATTAAACAACTTTTAATTTTCAGTTTTTACGTTTTTTTCTTTTTAATAAATCAATTTTTATTTACGATCTTTTTATTTTCATTTTAAAATAATGTAACGGAATATTATATTCCGTTACATTATATAATTTATTACCGAAAGTTGCCATTACTAAATAAATGTTTATATAAAAATTTTCTCAAATAATTTAGTGAAGGAACCATATAAGATAATATTTTTATTCAACCATTTACAGAAATGTTAAAATTTTACAATAAATTAAGTCTATTTAAGAGTGCATTATATAAAAATGTATTATTTTAAATGTTAATTCAAAAAATAATATATATATATATATATTTTGTAAATGAACAAACTAATAACTTGAATTTAATTCCAATAGTTTTAATTTTTCTCAAAAAAAATGTAATTCAATATAAATAATACATACAATGCACAAACTAAGAAAACTTGTTTAATACTTTAAAATAAAAATATTAAATACAAAAACATAGTATGCAGAGCATGCTTTCAACTAATTAGTAGCCATACTCATTCATATCTATGAGTATGAGTTAATTGAAAGCATGCTCAGCATTCTATGTTGATGTATTTAACATATGTATTGTATGTATTATAGGTTAAATTTAGCTGCTGCATCTCTGTAAGTTTCCTTTTATTGAATATACATTTGAACAACACAATCATATTTTCTTTGAGAAGTATCTACCTGTCTACATCTCAATGAAACATACTTTATAACTGCAAACTTGCATTTATAAATGAAGAAATTATCTTCTCAATACAAAAGCTTCATGAATATCATTATCATTTTGATGACATAATACTACCTAGCTACTATACCATTTTCATGTATTCTTAATAATATTAAACTTATAGATTCTTTATCTAAATTTAATTTCTCTAGACAGTTGCTACAATTTATTCTTAATATTTGACTAATGAAGTTGCAAAAAAAAATCGTATTTGATCATTTCCTTATTCCTATTTAAACAAGATGTTTAGCAAATATCATTAATAATCTACTTTTCACAGATTATTCCTTGTTATGCATCAAAAATGAGATCATTGATCATCTGAAGGCAATTTATCTCAAGAATTATTTACCTCTACAAAGCATCTAATATTTATGCTCATCAATTAATATTTTGATTGAAATCTTCATAATCCTATTTTATTTTTAAACCTTAATAAAGGTAGATTAGTAATAAAATATTATTTATAGACTATCCCCTCCCCCCAACAATGTAATGGCATTTAAAGAAGCACATATAGTTTTATAAAAGAACAAATACAATCACCTATTAATTATTTTTTTCTTTATACTTCAGTAAAAGCTTAATTATTTATTACTTCTTTTTTTTAATTAAAAAAAAACGAACTAGACATTGTGATAATTAATTTCTTGGTTAACTGAATTTTCTGATTGGTTACAGTTTGTGACAAATTAAATAATTAAAAATAAATATGAACAAATAAATTTTGTTGTTTTTCTGGTTAACTTGCATAAAATATAAAATTAAAAGTAACCGATATATCAACATATGCACAGGTAGAGTTGCCACATGAATAAATATATCGGTACCAAGATGAAAAATGTGTAAGTAGGCAATTTTAGAAACGTATTTATAATACCACTAATAATTAAAAAAGAGAATACTGGATGACAGCAACTCACAGATAATAAACCTGTAAAAATTTTATTTCTGTCCCTTTGTGTGTGTGTGTGCGCGCGCGTGGTGTGTGTGTGTGTGTGTATGAGAGGGGATTCTTTACAAATTTTATTACAAAAGTTACATCTTCTAACCACAATCCCTCTTATTAATATGTTTACAATACCGGAAATAAGTTTTGAAAGAAAAGAGCACGCAGCCATAGACAATGTCCCAGGAAAATTGTGTTCTTATGTAACACAAACATTGATTATGATTAAATATTAATATTTGGAAGATAAAAATAAGCCATTGTCCAACATTTTTGACCACATGGTTCCACACAATTAGTATAGAAAACTACATTATATTACAACAACATAATTATTCATCGGTCAATCCTGATTTTCTTTACCTTCTAGCCAAAAATAACTAAATATTTATCGATCAAAAAGAATTTTAAAAATTTCATCTACTTAAAAAAAATATATCAAGATCCCACCAGAAATAAAACCGTCATGAACACAATAGAATATTGTAATAGCCATCACAATAGGAGGACCTTTGTTGGCATTTACAATTTACAATAAACAATATTAATGCTATTGAATATATATATATATTACAAGAGTTTATATATATAATACTGTAAAATTGGATCTGTCTAGAGTTGACTAGCTAGCTATTCTTTGCCATAATGACTCAACATCTAAATGTCTGTGATTTTATTATTTTTACTAAGAAGAGTAATCATTTTTGATTAGAAGTTGTTCAGTATGCAGCATTTTTTTTGTAATTGTCTACATTGATTACGTTTATATATATACTGTATATTATTTAGATATCTCTTAAATCTCCAATATTCAAGTTCATATTCACGGATAAAATATTCAAAGATCACATTTTGTTTGTTTGTTTTTTAATATTATTTACTTATTCTTATGTTACATTTTTTTAATTCTCTTTACTTGGGTTTTATATGCATTCTCAAGTATTGTAGATAGCATTCTCCCCCTCCCTTTTACATGATTATTTTGATTCTGAGAGGGAAAGAAAAGAAACATGCTAGTGTATATCAATTAGTTTTATTATAAAAACTGCATTTAATCTAACATTGATATTCTGGCTACCCATTTTAATTTATCATCCTATATAAATTCCATAAACAAAACAAACATCAAAGCAAACATTTTTCCAATTATTGGACATTTATTATCATCTATAATTTTATTAAAGCTTTCTCAAAATCCAACTTTTGCATATCTTCCCATAATTACTGTATTTCATTTGCTTAACAATTTAGTTCTCTCATTATTATTTTTTTAAATTTAGATATTCTTATAGTCCAATTCCACATCTAATCTGCCATCCATTTTCTCATGAATTAAGCTCTCAAAATAAAACATATAATAAACAAATCTCCATTACCAAAGATTTTATTCCAAATTTATTGGATATTTTTATTAAGTTTATCATCCTATTCTCATGTCCTCTTCCTTCTGCACTTAACAATATAATGCCTTTTTTTAAAAAATTGTCCATATCGTTAAAAATCTTTGCAATCTTCCTTTCCAACACTGTTAATTTTCTCATTTAATATCTTATTAACTTCAGTGCATTTCTGACTTAATTTTATTCTAGCTATTTTTTTTCTTAAATATTTAATTCATTTAACCTTTATCTCCACTTCTCCCATTTGCTTTTTAACAGCCTTTTATCTTTTTTTTTTTTTTGCCAATTTCTAAAGTAGAGTTAATCACCATATAACTTTCATTTCAAATCAAGATCTCTTTCTAAATGTCCAACTAAGAATCTACAACCCAAAGACTATGACATAAAAAAATTGGCTTCTGACTTTTTCAAACAAGTTTTTCAGATTCAACAAAGTTAATTGGATGTGATCTTACTAGAGATGTAAGTGGAGTTTCATGATTTAGGACAATCATAATCATTATACTCATCTGCTTCATAAAAGGAATTTGATGGTCACTGACCTATGTAGCTTAGGATAAAGACAAGATATAGATTATCTAAATTAATGACTGTCAAATTTATGAATACAGTGATAAAATTAAAAATCCAGATATAACCACTGGCGAATCCATTTTATACTTGGAATCTCTATTGGTTCCCTTACAATATTTTATTAAAAGTTAAGTTGTTTGAAAAAAAAAAAAACCATACAGTAAATAATCAATACTTTTAAATAATAATTAATTAACTTTAAATCTTGAATACCTTCAGACTAATTCTGAAGGCAATCATAAATATATTTCTGATAGCCAAATTTTCAGAAGGCAAAAGCACTTTATAATATATATATATATTGTAACGGGCACGGGACGATCGAAAAAGCTCCAACTTCCCTTTCACTTATATATGTAATGGGGAATTCTTATTATTCAAAAATCGTCCACCTTCCGCTACCTCAAGCAGAGAGAAATACGGAAACAGACGAGCCGATTCCGTACTTGACCGAATCTGTACGCTATACGGATATAACCTCCAGATTATTTTTCCCGATCAACTTTCTCCCAGCTGCTGTAAGATATTACAGTTACAGCGCATGGCTAATTTATAAATTTTACAGGATAAAACCCTGCGCCATCAATGTTTCACGTGTTAATTTCATAACTCAAAGAATGCAATAAATGAAATAATATTTCTACCCTCCTAGTATTAGACTATTTTGTGGAGTGGCGAAGAACGAGACAAGACAGATTTGAATAAATTGATATATTTTTAATACTAACACATAATTTGATAATAAAAGATATAAGAAACATTAACATAAAATTTAAACATATTATATTTTATAGTGCTATAAGGAAATAAATACTTGAAATTCTTATAACTAAATACTTGAAATCTTATAAATGCTGTCACATTTATAACTCGTTAGCCTAGCTGTCTATCAAAAGAATGTCATTACCATTCATGAAAGGCATTTGGCCATTGTCTATGGAATTTATGTGCACATTTGACGATATATAAAATAATATTTAAGTTACCTAGGGTTTAGTCTTTGAGTTCATTCCGACGTGTTGTCAACCATCACGTGGATTATCCACTTCTTTAGGAGGGACAGTCGTAGATTATATTTGGCGAGATGTAGCTTCTTGGTTAGTAAGGCATGGAGGATAAGGCATCACAGGTTGGGCCACTACAGGAGTCCATAGGCAGGCGTTACTACCGTAGCTGTTACATTATTGCAGAACCATTGGTACAGAAGTCCGGACTGACCGCCATCATGATGGCCTTAGCCGGTCATACTATGTGAGATATCGACAGTAAAAGTCATGTTGGTTAGCTATATCGGCTGATTCTTGGAGCCGCGATTTTTTCACCTTGTCGACTCGAAGTCTCAAGCTCTAATCTCTCCTTTTATCTCCTTAGCTTTCCCTCTAATTTTTTCTTTTTTTTTTTTAATTAAAACATTCCAATGGCCTTTGTCCTTTAGATTCTTTGTTTCCACTTGTTGTAGACACCTCTCATGCTATGCCTTCGGCCATATGTAACTTTATTTTATATGATTTTATAGCACTATGTACATTTTATTTATTTCCTTATTTTTCTTTGATTACTTATACAAATTTTAACGCATGTTTTTCTTTATTTCTTATTTAAAATTTAATAATCATTTATTTTTTATCTAATTCTTGCTTTACCTCTACTCCCTAAACCCCGCATTTCGTTTATCATCAAATGTGTACTTTGAAGCCCAGATTCTTATCTTTTCGAACATATTAATTTTCTAGGTTTTTCTTTCCGCGCTATCGAAGTTTTTCTTTTTCCCTTTTTTTTTTTTTTTTTAAACTTTACTTTTCCTAAATCATATTTTACTACATGTTTTATTTATGTTTCTTTACTGCTTTAACTTTCCTACTGTATGCTGGTAGTATTATAATTTAATATTTACTTTTATCAAAATTCGGACTTTGACTAGCAAAAGATAACGATCTTGTTAACTCTAGTTCCCTCTCTTTCTCTTTGTTGTGCTAATTTTCAACATTTCTTAGTTTTGTTAATTTCCAAGCTCGTTTTTTCTTTCTTATTTATTTATTTCTTTCCAACCCTAACATTTCTAATTTGTGGATGTTTTGTAGGTACATGTGTGACCACAGTATGTGCGCTCATCACAATATATATATATATATACATACATACACACACACAATAAAGTATCAATTGAAAACATATTTGTGTAAGAAGTTATACTGATGAATTGTTAACTTTGACTTGTAATATGTGTAAATGTGCTGAAACATAGTTAATGGTGAAGCTAAGGTATGACTTGTAATATTAATTGGCTGAGTGCTTTTGAAAAGTTTATCTTTTTACAATCATAGTGAAAAGATAAACTGAAAAAGATGTAATGTATAGATAATAGTTAAATATATGCAAAATAATGGATTATAAAGTCCATTTTTTGGAGAGGGTAAAGCATGCTTCCTTTTGGTTTGTAGTATGGATGTTATTAATTATATGTCATGCATTTTTGATTTTATGTTTGGAGTCATGGCATTCTATATATCTGATAAAAGCAGATGAAGGTTCAAACATATAGCTGGTGAATGTTTGGTGTTCTAAAAAGACAGAATTATATTCAGGTTTATTAAGATCTCTTTTATATAAGTAACAATGTCAAGAGACATGGAATTTGCCATAGGATAGGGCATTGCAACTAGTTTGAGGGTATGGGATCTTGTACACTGTGTGATAAGTCTGATGAGGGTAGGCAATCTTTTGAATTATTAATTAAACTATTGGTTGAAAGTGGGGTACAAAAACTTAGCTTAAATGAAGGAGAAAAGGTTTTAATAAAGATTTTAGTGATGGAAGAAATGTGTGGAAGGAGAAGTCATGGTCTGTTATCTTGGGAGAATTACTATTTAATTTGTAGAAAAATGGTGTTACTTTTTTAGTAAGATGACTGTATTTGAATCCAATGCTGGTAAGGTCTTTTAAATATTGTTCAATGTTAGTTTTGTGAGATCCTTCAGATTTATATAAATGGTAATTACAGAAAAGAAATGAAGAAAGACCTGCAAATTTACTTGAATGTGGAGAAATTTGATTTAGGATGTGCAAAGCCTTGAATTACTAAAGGCTTAATACACATAGTGTAGTTTAAATGGCTTGCTTCTCATTGTAAATGAATGTCTAAGTATTTAACTTCATTGTGTGAGTCTTCTTAAACAGTGGTGAAAAATAGAGAGGAATGTTTTTGAACATCAGCTTAGGGGAAATTGGTAATAGTACTGAAGTATTTGTGAAATTTATCCTTAAAATGATTTAAATATATACTGGGAAGAATTCCACTGAGAGGTAATTCCATGGACCAACCATCAGTCATATGAAAGTATAGTCCATTGAATGTGACAATAATATTGTCATCGAGCCAGGCAAGAAATTCAGAAATGAAGTTGATACATGTCATGAAATAATTATGTATATGTATAACATTGTAAACAAGATATATTATTAATAGTATTAACATAATAGTTAGTAAATCTAATTGCCATGTTCACAACCTGAGTTTAAATTCTATTTAGGTTATCTTGATTTTTATTCAGCTTTGAAAAAGGCATACGATTTTCCTTCTGAATATCCAGTCCATATCCAATTAATTTAGTGAAAAATATGAATAACCATTAAAATATATATATATATCCCCCCTAAAATTGGCAAGTCTAATGAATCATGCCTTCTGCTTTATTATTCATTTAAGAAAGAGTATTGGAGATGTCTTCATGGGATTTTTAAGATTAATGAGATTGTCAGTCTTATCCATCAGACTTCTAAATCCTAGACTGATAGAATAAGTGCAGAGTTTCTCTTGCAGAATGTTCTCCTAATATGTTGATAATTTTAAACCTGTCTTTGAAGTGCTAGGAATTTCTTAAAAAATATTAGGACTTAAAGTCAAATTTGCAAAACTAGTCAGCAAAAAGTATTTTAAAAATTTGGCAAAACTATAATAATTTTAAAACAAACAACCCAATGGGTATTAAAAAAATTATCAGCCAATATCACTATTTGAAAGAAGCATGTTAACAAAAGTGTTGCAGGTAATTGAGAGCTATCTATTAGTTTTATCTTTAACAACTTACAATGAAAAAGGTTTGCAGAATAAATTAAAAACTGGTGCTGCCTTTAATGATGTGACTTCAGTTTATGTTTCTATTTATAAACATGATCTTCTGAATGATTCTATAATCCTTAAATGCCAAAAAACCCATTAATTTACTTGACAAAATGCTCTACAATAAAAAAATTCAAGTGACATTATATGACAGCTATTGAAAATAAAAAATTTTATGAAATGGTTTATAGAATTTAATTCTTTCATCTACTTTATTTAATACATTAAACACTAATTTTTCAAATACAAAATGCAAAAAATTCATCTATACTGATATCATTGCATTGACTTCACAAAAGAATCCTTTCCTGAAATATAAAAATCTCTCAATAAAGATATGAGAAGATTTAAAATATTTTTTCAAAAATTGAAGCTTTATTCCTATTCCAACAAAAACAATATGCTCTTTTTTTTTATCTAAGCAACTGAGACACTTACTTAAGCACAATTCTAGCCCCATACTTTTTAGAAACTATTTTGAATCGTAGCATATTTTATCTAAGGTTATACTAAGGTTATGCCAAAATTAATTTTTTGAAATAACCTCTTTATCTAAGCACTTTACAAACAGCTTTTTTTAGGAATAGTACATTATGTAGGTGTATATTGTGCCCTTGTCTAGAGAAAAAGTGCCTACATTAAACTTTGAATACTCAAATATTACTGATATACTCAAGTTTACTTCTTTGCCACAAAGAAAATAAAAAATAAATTATTAAATAGATCAAACTAGCCAATAACTCAAAATATAATACCACCATCTAATACTCATCTTAAATCACGATCTCTTTGTGAGTGTTCAATTAAGTCTCTACAGCCCCAAACTATGACTTAAAAATGGACTTCTTATGAAATTTCCAAACAAAATAATTTTTCCAGATCTAACAATAAACTCAGCTGGATGTGATTTTCCTAGATGTAACTGGAGTGTCATTAACAGATTCAGGAAAACCCATGAACATTACGGTCATTTGCTTCATGAATGGAATTTGAGAGCCATAGACCATGATATTTAAATAAACAATACAGCATGAATCACATAGTTAGGGGCCAAATATATGGAAACAGTGGCAAAATTTGCACTAGTAAATCTACTTCATGCTTAGAATCTTTATAAGTTCCTTTATAAGTGCCTTTGACAGAATAGCTCAGTTAGTAAAGCGTTTGCCTTAAATTCTATATTCAAGAATCTAAAGGTGTGAGTTCAACTTCTAAGTGAATATTGTCACTGTGCATATAGGCAACATCTGAAGAAGAGTGGAGAATAATACTACAGGAAACGTTGTGTAATTACTAACCTGTATTGTCCCTTTATAATATTATCTTAAAAATTAAACTGACTAAAAAAATAATAATAATAAACCATATAGTTTTTAAAAAATTAATTAATTAAATTTAAAATTGATTGTTAAATAGAAATAACTTTACAAATTAATTAAAAAGCTAAATTTAAATAGAAATCTTATAGCTCGACAATAATTTTTACATTCGTTCATGTAAACGGCATAATTGGATTTGAAGCAATACACAGGAGTATTCAACAGCAATAAATATTTCTCGCAGTATTTAGAGGCTTTTACTTTCGGGATAATACAAAATACAATGTGTTTTCCCTTTCTGAACAATATAAAGAGCAAATCTATTAGAAGTATGAATCAGTAATAATATAATATTTTAACTATTTATTCAGAATTACGCCTATTTCGTAATTCTTGATAAATGCCAAACTTTTTTCTTTTCTAATTGGCATTCAATGCTTAAAATGAAATTTTTGGTGTATACTTAAGAACATATATATAACTAAAAAATGAGGTGCACTTTTAATTTAATATATATGACTTTAACGCTTAATTTTATTTTTAAATCTTTTTTAACATAGTGTTTACATATAGTATATATGTGTGCAGGTGTGTGAGAATATATTTTTTCAGATTCTGGAAAATAAAAACTTGTGTTAATTTACTTATTAATTATTGTTACATCCATTTATAAATTTAGATGGTGTAGTGATAGACGGTAAATTTGACATTTTTCTTTTTGCTTGACATCTTTAATAGAATTTTTCTATAAGAATAAGAACTTTAACATATGGAATCAGAAGCCTTTTTAGAATTATAAAGGCCTCTTTGATTGTTCTCTAGCAATAGGTGTCACATATGATTGGTAATCGGAAGTCACAAATGTTTCTAGCAACATCAACTTTCAGCTCGTAAGTATCTATACTATACAGAGAAGATGAAGCAGAAATATTATTAAGTAATGAAGTTAGAAAAAAAGGTAAAGAGACAATTGGTTTAAAAAATGGACATTTACTCTACTATAAAGGTACAAATATTGAAAATACAAATGGAATAGGATTCATTATAAATAAAAAGTGGAAGAACAACATTGTGGAGATTGATGGTGTATTGGACAGAGTGGCAAGGTTAGTTATACAACTTAATAGCAGATACCAAATATAGATAACTCAGGTTTATGCCCCAACAAGTTCTCATATTGATGAAGTAGTAAAAGATTTTATATGGATGTACAAAAGGCTTTTGATCAGAGTAAACAACATTTCACAATTGTTATGGGAACCTTTAATGCTAGAATTGAAAAACAAGTATAATGGCTACCAAAATGTTTGATATGTCTTATTGAGAGTTTCAATTCTGTAATGGATTTTTTTTAATTGACAAATTTATTTATAGCAATACAATTAATAAATTGTACAATTAATGAATTTTACAAACCATATATTTTATTTGGTGAGCATATATTTTTTTACTCAACAATATTCAAAAAAGATATTAGACTCAAACAATTCTCATATTTTGTTCAGAAATGGACCTAATTATATATGCATTGAGACAAAGTGATTTTTGTTACTTTTTTGACTTATTTGCAAATATTTATTATTAAAAAATGCAATATTTCTAGTGATGATATACTACTATACACAGATCTCTTAAAATCATTAAAAGATTTCAATGTTTATTTCAAGTCTTGAAAATTTACATATGACATTGTAAATTTCACAACTGTTTAAATGCAATATATCCCTAGTAGATTTTTTTGCTGCAAAAAGAATCGGAATAAAAATGATCTGGCATCCAAACTTTTAAATCAAACAAATGGATTTGCTAAATTTTAAAAATGCCAAAAACCATAACTGAAACAATATTTCTACATTTTCTCAATTTGCCCTTAGTTGAAGGTGAATTTAGTCTTGTAAATAAAAAGAAATTAATTAAATATGTCAGAATAAGGCAATTTGCAAATAGTTTTAAGTAACTTCAAACTAAATACAATAAATATTATAGCAATACATCAGGAACAGACAGTGCATTAAAAACAAATTTTGTTATTAAAATTTTATTAATATCTATTAAAGAGTATATGTGTTCAAATAAAAATCTTATTGAAACCCATTTCATATTATTGCAATTTTTTTTTAAATATTCATATATGTTTTATAATATCTTTGTAATTCACTTAATAAACAACCAGAAACAAACGTATTTCAATCAAGCAAGCACTCAGAAATTTTCTTTAGGTAAGAAACATACCATAAACAATTTTATTGAAAAAAAAATCCAATAATTTTTATCTTTCTAAAGAAATACTTCATTATCATTCCATAAATTTAACCGTTTCTTTAATAATTTATATGACATATTATTTTAAAAAAATCTTGATAAGAATTGATGTATGAAGAAATTTGAGAAGCCTAGCTTTGATCTAGTGTCTGTACCAATAATGAAATGTTAGGAGAATGATAAACCAATTTGTACAGTAATGTAAGTTTGAAACACATTAAAATTATCAAAATGATCTGGCGAATTGTCAAACAATATCTGCACTTTACCTTTAATGTTGCATTTTTTTTGATAAGATATTTTTTCCAATACAATACTTTAAATACAAGTTCAAGAAATTAGTTAATTGTTCAATGATAACTTTAGAAGTTTCAAAAAAATTCTGCAAAGTTTTTATGTCTGCATTTATACTTTATCCATTGGACATAGACTAAGAAGTTTCATATATATTTCTAAAACCCAACTCTATTAGCAGCATGTTTTCTTTTTCATTAATAACTCAATACAATTAAATACTTGGATGTCTTAGTTTTTAAACAAATAACTTCTTGAGTTACTTCAATGCTGACAGTTTTGATGTTGTATTTGATGAGAATTTAACTTCTATGCATTTTTTTAAAAAAAGTCTTATTTTAAAAGAAACTCATTTTATGAAACATGAATATCAATTAGGTTCTAAGTGTGGTTTCAAGGTTTTGCATTTTAGTCACATTAATGTCATATAAAAAATGACAAAATATTCATATATGAGGGGATAGCCAAAAATAACTGGAATCATTTTCTGGTTTGTATCCTGTTGTAGTACATGGTTCCACTGTTACACATTTCTTGCAGGAGCCCTTCTGCATCAATATGCCACATGACATCATGTGTAATTGTCATGCCACATCACACATTTTTTTGTAATGTGCATTTTGTGTATTTGTTGATTTTTATAATAACTGAAAAAGGTGAATAAGGTGAAATTCTGTTTTCATTTACAAAAAATGGAGGGAAAATATTTGTAATGTTTGAAACATATAAGTAAGCTGATATCATAAAAACACAAGTTTATAAGTGGTTTAATTGAAATGTTAAATTCACCACATCCCTAAAAAGTGTCACAAGGAAAGTCAAAACAATGCTGATTTTTTTTTTTGTACAAATGACATTTTTCTCTCAGATTTAATTTGTAACAGTCAGGCATTTTATCTACAAGTTCTGAAACATTTATGTGATGTGGTAAAGTGTAAATGTTCCATTTTGTGGCAAAGAAAAGAGTGTAAGCTTCATCTTGACAAAATGCCATCTCTCAAAGTCATTAATGTGAAACACTTTTTAATTAAATTCAGCGTGACCCAGCTTATCTATCAGCCATATTCACTTTTTTTTCATATGTCATAGCATCAGCCAGGAGGTGAACCCACAACAACCGTCTGCAACCAATGCTTGCTTGCAAGGCAGCTGTGCTGACCTCTCGGCTATCAATACTTGACAGCCATATTCACTTGATCTCACTTTATGCATTTTTTTAAAACTCTTAAAAGTTTTTTTTGCAGAATTAGTAGTGTTAAAAAAAAACCCCACACAGGCATTGAAAGGCATTACTTGACAAGTGTTTCTGGACTACTTTGAAAAATGAAAAACATGTTAAATGGGTTACTAACAAATAGATAGTAATTTGAAAGAGATTAAATTTATGATACTTAAAAATAAATAAACCATTTTTTATTATAAAATTCCAGTTACTTTTGGGTACTCCCTCGTATTTGTTAAATAATACTGTATTCTTAATAATAGACGTCTATGCATTATGTGTGTGTTTGTTAAATAGTAACACTAAATTCTCAGTAAATGAACAAAGCATATTAAATAAAATAACATTAAACACTACAAATGATAGCTTGCACACGCATGCACACAATAGTAAAACAGCTTTAAATGAGGTAGCTCTAGCAGTTGTGCATAGATATAGTTAATTTGGTATTGAGTTTAATTGTTTACAGATTCCTAAATAAACTAATTAGAAAAACAAAATAAAATTGAAAAACACATCACAGAACAAATTTTAATACACAAAAGCTTTTACATATTCTATTGATATCAGCAAAAATGTATATAATAATAATTATTTACAATTCTTACAATTCTCTTTTGCTTTCTGTAGCAGCAATCTCTTTAGGTTATTCTAATAACTTATTTTCATTGTAAATATATTTTTTTATCTTTGTTTCATTGATATTATGTTTTATAGTAATAAATTTATATTTAATAACAAAAATTAATAAAGCAAATATTTTAAATTGTATGCAAATGCATTAACAATTCATGCTTTTTCTTTCTAAAAAAATTTTTTTTTCTATAAATAGTCTGTGTTAACTTTACTACTAAATATACTATATTACTTTCAGATTCAACTCAGTACTTCTATAATAATGAATTAAAGTAAAATCTTCTTTCATTTATACATGTGTGAAGATAAATGTCATCCTATATTTTCAGTTTGATGAAGACAATATCCAAAATCAATAGTTTAAAAATAGCAGATTGGACGCACTGCCGACTGGAGATGATGAAAAAAAGAGTGAATTCTAAATTTGATTAATGCGCCCAGCCTGTCAGTAATTAACTTTACAATAAATAATAAATGTGTCCAAAAATAGCTTTGAAGATATAAAGAATAATATACAACATTTATTTAATTAAAAAAAAAAATAGAAAGAGGCAATTCATAGTTAGTTAAAATAAACAAAATGATTTTTTTTTTAACTAAATCGTTTTATTGATGTTCTTACATAACTTGAAAGAACTATTATAATGCATTCTTGTAATTGAATTATATTTTGCCCGCAATTGTCTTGTTTTAAAAATTATAATTAAAAAACGAAATATTTCTAATAATTTATGTTCTTTTTAATTTGTTTTTAAATTAACAGCCATCAGTAATGAAATAAGAGGCATGTCTTTTTTAAAAATAAATTTACAGTAATATATTTATACAAAAGCGTATCAGATGCCTTTACTATATAGTATCTTAGGGTATATGAGCACAGACTTTAACACAACTCACCACTCTCCACACTATCTCATAACACTGATACACTTGAACACACATATGTTGAAAATATGAATAATCATCAATATACATATTTCATGCTAAACCAGCAATCATCAGTTTGTCCAGATTACCATCTCTACACATATATGCTATAAGTGCTCAAATATACATTAAGATAGCCAAACCTCATACTTTAATGGACAGGCTTCAATCTACTCCACACTCCAACTCTTCAACCGTCCATCCAATTGAAAATCTGATGATGGATTGTGCGAAAGTCTGTGCTCATATACCCTATATATTACATATATAGACACAGGTATATAATAAGCCTGGGTATTTCAGTTATTATATAGTATCTTGTAAAGTAAAATACTTGATATTAAATATATACTTTAAAATTGCAACAATTTTTAAAGTAGATGCGGTGTATCATAGGGATGACATTTTAAACAAACAATAATTATAACAGAATCATTTCACTTTATATTTCTAGGTAGTTGTTGTCTTAAAGAAGAAATTATACAAATGAGATGGCTAAAATAAATTTAAATAACTCAATTCAGAGAAAAGACATTTATAGCATTGAAAAAGAAACTGAGGATTGAAGAGTTTTGCCATCCTAATTTTAATCTTTAATTACGATTAACTAGATACTCTTTATTGTCATACTTTAGATGATTAGTTGGGTTGTTTATCTAAAAAAAAGTTATAATCCTGATTGTAAAATAATATAATTTTAAAATTGTATTAGATCCATATTTTAATCCAGATCATTATCACTATGGATAGATGTGTCACCACAATATTCACCCAACATGTCTATGCCCTGGGTGCAAATGCGATAAAACTTCCTAAATGAAATTAACTTACAACATATAATTTATCACTTGATTTCCAAAGCAATGGATTTTTTAGATATATAAAAGAGAATATTATAGAAGCTAATAATATAAAGTTAAAATTGTGATATACTATAAAATATAAAGAGATCAGATAATGTCTTAGAATATCCAGTGATATAATGAAGTGTATAAGACAAGCTTAACAGACAATCCATCTAGTAAGATATCATATAAATCCAAACTGTCTAAAATTTTACTCAAATCTTTTGGTTAAGCTGTTTAAAAATATTGGTTATGTTTATCAAATGTTATTCTTTCAAAAAATCATCATTGAGAAAGACCAAGTATCAGTAGCAGAAAAATTTTATTTATATACCAGTGCTATTAATGTTTCAATAATGATTACAAAGAAACAAGCTACTATAACAGATAACACTACACATAAATTGCTTTGATGAATAACATATGATTGTCAATAGCTAGATAAAATTTTGAAGTTTTGTCATTAATGTATGTTTGTTCTCTGCACAACATCTAACTATATTCGTATTTCTCATAAAGATCAAGTCTGACTCTACCTACATTAGTTCCACACTGATAAAAATGTCAACTGACATGATTACTGCATGTCTGGGGTTATACCATTGCAGTATTTCCTCAAAGACAGCTTTCGATGCCCTCTGTAACAATTATTGGCCAATAATATAATTGTTCTCACATACAATGTGTTTCAATGTATGATCTATAGGAATAATTCTCCGAAAAAGGTTCAATTATGACAATAAAATTAAGCATCATCTATTATTGGATTATATTTTTAAAATACTCAACCTTCATGAAACATATTTGCTTTCTGGAACCCTATTATTCTCAATTTACCTTACAAGTTTGTAAATCCTTTTTTACCTACTACTTCTCATCTGATGATATATATATATATGGCTCCATATTACATATAAAAAAATTATTTACAACTTTTAGCTATTAAAATATTAGTGACAATTTATATATATATATGTTTATTCTAATAAAGAACAGAAATAAAAAGATTTTATTCTTGTAAACAGAGATACGTTTCACTTTGATATTTTCAGGAAACTATCAATTACTATTAATTGGAAATTTCCCTAAGCCTAAATAAGTTTTTTCCATTACCTATAATAACTATTTTGTTGAGATTTATTGGAATACACCCAGAAAGCTATTTTATATAGGTGTGAGAATGTGAAAAAATAACATCTTTCTTTACATTCTGTAAATGATATTTTTAACCTTTCCAGAGAGTTGTGTATGTGATAGTAGATAATAAATTGCAATATAAAAATTACACTTTTTTGATCAATGAGCTTTAAAACGATTTTGCAAATAAGATAGAACTAAAATGTATTGTCACACTTGTCTTAGAGACTTCTCTGATTATTGCATTTGGGCGCGGCAATATATATATATACTGTAACTATTAAATTGCAATGCCAAAGTTACATCAAGATATTTTTGAAAACTAAGGTATGTGTGTACTCATGCATATATATATAAACATGTACATACATGTAGGATTGAAATAAAGAAGGGAGAAATAAACTATGCACAAGTTGATATATTTAT
Organism: Epiperipatus broadwayi; assembly: GCA_028023455.1. Classification (NCBI taxonomy): domain Eukaryota; kingdom Metazoa; phylum Onychophora; class Udeonychophora; order Euonychophora; family Peripatidae; genus Epiperipatus; species Epiperipatus broadwayi. The sequence continues at coordinate 35,459 of JAQFVV010007702.1, forward strand.
TTAGTTAATTTTCCTTTTCTTTTAAAACAAATAGTCTTTAAATTTGTTATGGAGATGACCAAAAAATTTATAAAGACAGAAAAACCTTCTATATTTAAATGAAGTCGAAAATATTGAAATGAATTTGTTTTTTTTTCTCTCTGGCTCTTGCTAGAAGTGGAGAAAAGAAAATAAGTAAAGATTTTAATTGTCAAGTTTATGCTATACAAAAAGTGTTAAATAGTAATTACTTTTATTAAATGTTATAAGAAAATTATTCATTAACTTTAAATAGTGTATTAAAATGGAGCACTGGCCAAGAAAATAGCACATCAGTTCTCTTACTTTCAATATAATGCCCAGTATATTTTTTATAAAGTATTTGAAGTTGCTAAAACTTTATAGTTACTAAGGCAATAAACCTCAAGAGTGTGCACTTGAAAATGCAAAGGTAGGGAACTCTACAGGTCTTAACCACAAGCTTATGCTTTGGAAGCATAAGCAATAAACCTCAAGAGTGCACTTGAAAATGTGAAGGTAGGGAACTCTACAGGTCCTAACCACAAGCTTACGCTTTGGAAGCAATAAACCTCAAGAGGGTGCGTTTGAAAATGCGAAGGTAGAGACCTCTACAGGTCTTAACCACAAGCTGCATAAGCTTGTGGTTAAGACCTGTAGAAGTTCCTACCTTCGCATTTTCAAGCACACACCCTTGAGGTTTATTGCCTTAGTAAATATTACTTACGTAATCAATATGCGTTAAATAAATTTATAATTAAAACTTTATAGATAAGTTGCTAATAACATTACTCTTTGCAAAATCACTAATAATACTAAGCATCATTGTATTCATTGTTTGTGGATAATACTAAAAAAGATAAAAATATTCAAAGGAAGAAGAAGTAATGTCAAGACAATAGTAAGATAATTTAGAGAAAAAAAATTTAAGATTGCATTTTTTTTTTTAATATTCAAGACAAATAAATAATGAGATATAATAAACTATAAAAGATTATTTTAATGAAATAATAAAAAATGAAAACTAAGTCTAAGATTTTGAAAAAAAAAATTGTATTTTGTTCATGAATGATGATAGTATAATACAATCTTTAAATATAAATTATTAAAGAAATTAACAATATTGTAGTTTATGAATATCAAGATGGATGAAACCATTTTAATAAAAGTTCTACAGAAATCCTTAATAATAATTTCTTTACTATATGAGAGAAATTAAAACATAAACTCAGAAAAAGAAGATGAACTTTTATTATAATTTCTTTCTTGTTAAAATATTCAAGAAAAAAATCTTTAAAAAAGATACTATTAATTTATTTCATTATTTATTTATTTATTTTAAGCTTAATAAATTATTTTATTATTACTAAGTTTGTTGATTATTATTTTATGCCTATATTGAAGCAAGTATAGAATAAAATATCTTGATATTTCATCAAAAACATGAACTAATAAACATTTAATTATTATATTGCTATAATACTTTTATTTTATACCACACCTGCTAATAAATACATATAATTAATACCATACACATAACTTGCAAAAAGAAAAAAAACTTCATAGCTCTGAGAACATGCTCTCTAGAGGCAAATGAGTATTTGTATATAGAGTGAGTGTTAATCAATCAACTATTAGTCGTATATCACTTGCTCGTATGTTTTACTTCTGCTTCTATTGCTAATAGTTACTGTTACCATATGTATAAGCAGTATTTTTTCTAGTATACAGAATTACTGAAAAGGCTATATATTTAAAAACATATTGTCACCAATATATATATATATATATTGTATCTATATTGATATAGGCACATATAATTTTTATCTAAAATTATTATTAAAGTAATCGTTCATAAAAGAAAAACATAAAATTAAACGTTGAAGAGTTTATTGCAGTTTGTTTTAGAAAAAAGATAAGAATTAAATAGTTTTCTAGCGTTAGTTTTTGAAATAAAGAAAGCTACAATAAATTAATCCTAAGGGGGGAGGGGGAGTCTTGGTTTGAGACATGAAACTAAAGGTTTACACAAAGAAATAAATAGTTTTTATTAGTATTCGTAAAAATATAATTTCAAAGGTTAAAATATACAAATCTCTTTTCATTCAATTTTAATTAAAGAAAAATAATGTTAAAACTAAATAGTAAATTGTATTAAAAATATATGTGCGTATATATGTACATTTGTAAATATATAAAATGTATGTGAAAGTTAAAGAAGATTATTATTAAAAAACGCGGCAATGGCTATTAGATATTAATTAATATAAAACAATACGTTTTTGCATGGCTATTACTAATTAAGCAATCTTTCAAAACATGTTTATCAAATGATTATCAATTCGACAACAGATCTTTGCCGGAGATATCAGAAAGACAACAAGGCACAGGTATAAATAGACCTTTTTTATCGGACAGTAATTCATTCCACAAATTAATTGAGTTGAGACAATCAGTTCCACAAATTAATTGAGTGAGGTCAGTTCACAAAGTAATTGAGTAGTGCAGTTCAGAAATTAATTGAGCAGTTAACAAACAAAATGCAGTGCTGAAAAGATTTTGGGAACGCACGTTTATCTCCAGCCCAGATGTCCGATGAAAACAGCAGATCTGCCCGTGAAATAATGTCAGCTTAACATCTTAGAAAATCTCCGTCCGTATCTAATTGTCTCCAATAGTAATAATCGTGAAAATAAGGAAACTCGTCAAGGAAAAATCCCAGCCAGCTGGTAAGCATTTATAATGGAAATATCCTCACCGAAAGCAGCCTCCAAAGAACAAAATTCTACGTCAACATTCGAAATCCTAGGTAAAACATTTGCTTATTTTCGTTTATACTGTAATAGCCATTGCATTTCATTAATTCGTGCAAATCCTCCAAGAGTCTAATTATATGAACTCGATATCATACATAAATGAACTATTGATGTGTGTGATTAAATTTCAAATGCTATGTAATACTTTAATATTATTATGTGTGTGTGCATGAGTTAATATGTGCGTGATCCTTATATCAATATTATTAGTTATATTAGATAAATACCAGTGTTTTGTTATGAAAGTAAACAAGAATATTTAAACTAGTTTAGAAATGTTAATTTAAAATATGCATGTGTTTTATTAGAATGTTTAAATTTAGTAAATAAATGTTAGTTAATAAATTATCTTTAAAATTAAACTTTATTTGTCGGTCAATTCTTTTTATCAATCCTTTTATTAAATTCCTTTTATCAATTCTTTTTATCAATTCCTTTTAACTAATTCTTTTATTAATTCTTTTAATCACTAATTAAGTATAATCTATTAGTGATTACAAACAGATGAGCTAGTCGTGGATTTAGGCGTTGAGTTAGTGGCCATTGCTTAAAGTGCGTTATTTATTCATCCTTGAATAGATAGCTGGCGCCCGTGTTTATACACAAACAAAAAAGTGCTTTGAACTTGGTGTTGAACTCAACAGTCGAGAAGAAGTTATGTCCTGGAAATTTAATGTTAGTTATATACTTTATAGCTATCGTTTGGGCATACATACTCTCCGAGTATGTTCTTCTCTGCCTAAGAGGCCGGTGTTTCGAATCCACATATTCGAATTCGGTTCAATATATATATATATATATATATATATATATATATATAGAGAGAGAGAGAGAGAGAAGAATTATTTATTCTCATGTTTTTTAAAATAATTATTAACTTTAAATTATTAATATGATAAATTCTAAATATTTTAAATAAGTATGTGAATATTTTGTTTATTAAGGGTAGTTGTAAGAGAGAGAGAAAAGCATAAAAATATTAATAATTTCATTTATCTATTAGTTTTTAATTTTTAAAAGAATAGAAAAATGGATAAATCAATAAAATTTTAAGTAATGTTTATTAGTTGTGAAAAGAAAAACAGAAAAAAAATAATTTTAACATTTTGGTTAACCATATGACATTTTCATATGCATTGTTTCATTTTTTCATTAATTCATCCTCAAGTGAGAATTTCCACAAGCTTTATATTGTAATTTTCATATTTTTCTATATACATTATAATATAAAATTTTAGTTTGAAAAAATTCCATAAATGGCAAGAAAATCAAAAAATTCCTTGAAATAATAGAATTTAGCTCCACCATATTCTGACATGTTGTTTACATCACTATTTTTACAATATTGTTTAAAGAAAGTAGTTTGAATAACCAAAAATTTGTTACTTTGCAAATTTATTACAATTCTAGATATTTTTATAGAATAATTTATACAATATTTATTAGATATAATAAACACCTCCATACTTCCCCATTCTTTTTAAATTCACTTAAATAAAGATATAATAAAAGATAAATGACCCCCAAGATGCATTTCATGCTGAACCAGCACTCATCAGTTGGCCCAGGTCACTATCTCTCATATATATATCTTTATTATATGAAAAGTATTTATCTAGAGTAAATTGTTACATTTTCTTTTACCATTGTCAAACTTCCTTCACTCACAACTTTGATGCCATCCATTTTAGTTAAATGTAATAATGATTGGTACTAATCATTATTATATTTATCTGAAATGGATGGCATCAAAGTTGTGAGTGGAAAAATTTTGACAATGGTAAATGAAAATGTAACAATATTTATTAGAAATAAAATAAAATAAATTATTAATAATTTATTTTGAATGGAAAACTATTTTTAAAAATATGTTATATTAGCAGACAATGCAAATATGCCCTAAACCTATTTAGAAGCTTAGCTTTCTATGTAAGCAATCAAATTATAATAATGAGTATAAAAATATAATTTTGCAATAAATATTGAAACATTTTAAATTTTTAAAGCATATTTTATTAGATATAAGAGAAATAAATAAATATTCATTTAGATTTTTTTTAAAAAAAGTCAAATAATAAAAATTTCATTGATTTTGTAAAATGAAAAGAATCTTTCTAGAAACTAATAATGTACAATCTTTTTGTTTTAATATGACCTAATTTTTTTAAATATTTATAGAAAGAAAATGTGAGCATTTAAAATTTATTTTAGTAGTAAACAAAAATATCTATCAAATAAAGTCAAATTTATTATTTTCTGATAAATAATAATGGTTTTATGAAATGATGAAGCAATGTCATAAAGTTAAAGAGTGCTACAAATTATCTTTTACTTTTCTCTTTATCTCTCTAAAACAATGTTTTAAGTAATGTATAGTAAAAGAATTATCTATTTATAGTAATTAAAAAGAATTACAGAAAAAAATTGAATTGCTAAGTTATGATGAACATTTTTTAATTAATTAAAAATGAAAGAAAAGAATCTTTTTGTAAAAATAGAATCAATTTATGAAGGTTTAATGCTGTTATGACCAAAGCAATAGCATGATTGAATGGATGTCTAGATTATCCAAAAAATTAAGATTGGGGAGCAAGTTCAAGCACTAGACCCCAGGGTCTATTCAGTAGCAGCCTTTCTTGATCCAGTTAATGAGGAAAACAGCAAAGGCAACTGAGCTCTTGAAAGAACAGCAAAAAGTTAATACTATAGTCTAAAGTAAAACTAATCTCATTATTAGTTTAAAAAATGGTTTTAAAATAGAATTGAAAAAAACTATGCCAAACCAATATGTAGCCTCTTTAGTAAGTGATCTAGGAGGAAAATACCTGTGGGAGAAATTTGCAATAAGCCTTGCATGTGCATTTAAAAGCATGACTGTCTCAACCTTTGCAAACCTGACCTGAAAATTATTATATAAAATGATAATAATGATAAATTCATCTTGTGTTATGCTAACCTTAATGTTATTATATAGTAACATAAATTAAATTGATGATTATTAACATACCCTGGAAATCTGTGTTAATTTGAAAGATTCTATCATACTGTAAGTGTGAAGCTATAAAAAATGTTAATGAAAGACCTTTTAATGGAAATCATGGAGAAATTCAACTTGTATTAATCTACACTGGAAAATAGTATAATTTTAAACTGGACATTTGAAACTACAAGAAAAAAACTATCAGGAAAGAAACTGAAAATTATAACAACTGAACTCAAAAAATGAAACCATGGTAAAAAAATATTATAAAGTTCACATCTACATTAATAGTAAGAAATAATTTTGATTTAAGTTTTTTGTTGTTGTTAAAACATAGTTTTTTATTATCTCTCCAAAAATTATTAAAATGTAAATGGGGGAAAGGTTTAATTAATCTTAAATTTTTATCTTTTATTGAAAAAATGTTGTTTTCAGCTTTAAATATTGACAAGAGCAATAACTCAGTTAAAGTAAATGTTAATTAATTTAGTAATAAGAATCAACAAGTTAATCGTATTTGCTATATGAAATTATATTTGTTTATAAAATGTGTTAGTTCTGGAATTGTCATATTATTGTATTTTTTTATTATTATTTTTTAGTTTTCATTTAGTAAACTTTATTATATAATTGTTAAAAAATAGTTAATATCTTTATTCATTCAGCTATTTTATAAAATTGGCCATGTGTGAGATTTGATTTCATCATAGCATTGTGCTTTAAAGAGATTTATATATTAACCCAATAACTGTTTAAATTATGGTAGAGTGAGCATATTCCTTTATATTTTCTCTTGTCCATAATCCTAGACTTTTGGGTCTCTATGAGCCTTATCTAATTCTCAAGTAATAATGGTTCATTTATATATGTGTGTGAGAGGATATGTATATGTGTATGCATTTGGACATCTAGATGATTTTCTGCATGGTGCAAAGGTCAATATCACCTTTAAAGTTTATTCACTGCACTTTATTTATACAGATTAGCTTATAATTGGCCTGTACACTCATAATACCACTAAGCCAGGGCATTGATAATGATCAACATGTATGAGGATCTCAGAATTTTTTATTATAATAGATATTTTAGCAATTCAATATGTGGCTGCAGATGATTGTTTTTATATTATACCCTAAGATTGGCAGTGAATAGATAATTAGTCTACATCTTGATATTAAATTTATTTTAAATATAGTCACAAGGAATGATTGTTTGATTATTCATGTTTAATGCTGATATTATTATTATTATTATTATTATTATTATTATTATTATTATTATTATTATTATTATTATTATTATTATTATTATTATTATTATTATTATTATTATTATTATTATTATTAACTACTTATTTTTATTAAATGCTGATGCTTGCTCCTTTTGTACATCTTGATGACTATTCATTACCAATGTTAATTTGTTGACTAAATATTCAGTGGGAATAGTGTGTTTTGTCATCACCTCACTATATTATCACTCTGTGCCCATGCCATTATAATATATATATATATATATATATATATATATATATATATATATATATATATATATATATTATATATATATATATATATATATATTGTAACCTAGTGTTATTGACACTTGGTTTACTTGGCATTATTTCCGCAGGAAAACAATGCTATTCTTTAAAGAAATAAAAAGATAAAATAACAATAGCAATAATTGATTAATAAAGTATGCTATTCACTCACTTTGGCATGTTTTGGGTGAATAACTAATAGATTTAATAACTCAATGTCATTTTTAAAGAGAGAACATGAATAATTTAATATTTAGATATTAATAATTAGAGCAAATTAATATGGTATAAAAGCTAAACAGTAATTGATTTTGGATGGGTAGAGAGGAGAGTGGATGAGTGTCTTATCATAAAGCACAATAACTTCTGGTAATTTCTTTTTGTAAAAAAAAAAAAAAAAAGAAAGAAAAAAAAATATAATGTTTAAAGAATTATACATCACTGATTGTTAATTTAATGTATTTATTATTTTTTTTTATATTGTCAAATTACTTTGTAATCCAGGTAGAAAATACTGAAAACTATATGATTGTAATAAGTTTTTCCTTTCTTTTGTTTATGTTATAATCAAATGATTATTTTTCTGGAAGAGGTCGCTAAAGTAAAAAAAGATAAAAAAAAAAACAACAACAAAACGAAACAACCAATTTCATAATCAAGATCATTTTTTGAAAAAAAAAAAAGAAAAAATAGATAGTCTGCTTTTAGTTTTCAAGGAAGGAACAGTGCTGAAATTTGGTAACTCAATTTTTTCATTTTATTTTGCAGAAATAAATGTAATCAAAGTAAAATTTTAATAATATAATGTGTGGCTAAAATTTTTTGATAAGATATCCTGATTTTCTTTGCCATCTACCTATTTAAAGACCTTTTATACTTAAAAGTTTATTGTCTCGTGCTAAAGTTCAAAAATGACAGATGTAACTAAAAGAGTCACGAAAAATTATATTATATCTAAATTAAGGAAAAGAAGCGATTTCCAAGAAAAGATTAATTATTTATTAACTTTATCTCATTTATTGATATTTTCTTGATATAGAAATTAAAAAAAAATATAATAATTGAAAGAAATATTTTGAAACCAAGGAAAATCAACTAGAAACATTTTCGCGCTCTTTCTCAATATTGTCTGCCTTTACAAGTAATGTAGTTACATACGTTAAAATATATTTTATTCACCAAGAATTGTCTGGAAATAATAATAATGATAAATAAGATTAAATTATGCACCTGTATATTTTTAAAAAAAAAATATATAAAAAAAAAATATAAACTTTCTCAGAGTAAATATAGGAAAAGCCATATAGGGGCATTCTTACGGAGAAGTTACCGTTAAAAAAATTTATAATTCCTAAAGTATGAACAAAAACAAATATCTTAGTGACTTAATGACAAAAATAAATGATATATTATATTATACATCAGTTGGAATTATTAAAACTTCATGTACAAGTAAATTGACTGCAGTTATTATCATAATAATCTCTCGGAAAATTGCGCATTTTCGTCCATAAGTAAGCTAGCTAATAAGTATACGTATCGTCAATAAAAAAAAAATATTGTGTATGTTTATCATCTATCATCAACTGTTTGTTATGTTAGAATATGTATATTTTATTTTCTTGGATCCCAAAATTGTAGTAGTTTAATTCAAGTAAGAATTAATCTTCAATTCTGCTATATGTTTCTTTACCTAATTTATTAAATGCACAAAATAAGAGAAAACTTTTATTTAAAGGAAATAATACCATGCGTTTATTGTTTTTTAAACTTGCTTCATGAAATACGACTGGATAAAGCTCTTCACGTGGACCAATTGCTCAACAGAAAGACATTTTCTAATGAGAGAGTATGCACTTGTTAATTAATGATTGTTTAAAACTAAGTTATAAATAATATGTATTTTTTTTGTTATATCACATAGGTTAAAGTCTGTATGGTCAAGTGATATTTAATAGCCTTGTAATGACAAAGGTATGTTTTAATATAATTATTATAGGTTAAGTTGATATTTAACACGAAAGAAAAAAAAAAAATCTATAAAATATGTTTTAATTAGTACATACAATTGTTGGTAGAAATTTTGTATGTTAGATACGTAAAAGAAAAAATATTTAGATATTTAAGGGGTAAAATAAATATTGAAAATTATCAGAAGTAACTAAAAAAAAAAAATGCTATAACAAAATATTTCTTGTTAAAGTTTTGAAACGAATTTATACTGTATTAATTGAGGAATTTATTCCTAATTATTCTTAAATAACACATTCACTTTATGTAGTTTAATATAGTATGCTACCAACTATTTTGAATGTTCCTTTATTAAAATTAAAATTATTATACTTTTATTCTATGATGTCCATTGATTTCAGATGTTGATCAAAGTATACACGGTAACATAAGTTTATTATAATCAGTGTATTTACTTATCCTGCCCAGATATAACATTGGTATATGCTTAATATTCGCATAGGTAATAATTATAATGTATTTCTTTTGTGGGATGAAAAATGATCTCCCCAAAAGCTTTGTTTTCCATGAGAGGAAGATTTTAAATATAATGTTCAGGTATGTTTATAGCCCAAGTGATCGATTCTCATAGATAGGACGATCAAGAATTTATCTAGCATTTAGTATGCTTCATTCGTTTAAATCCCAGGAGAGGATTGTATTTGGTGTGTGTTCGTTGTATGCCCAAGTAAGAGGCAAGAAACCACCAAAATATTTTAATGTAGTAGATTACTCTACAGACCTTCGTGGCTATTCCATATTCCTCATATGAAAATAAAGATAGCTCCACCATGGAAGGTGTTGATTATTGTGCTTAATTTTGAAAGTTTGGGCAAGATAAAGGTTATATTGGAGGTGTTAGTTCCTCAAGATCCACTTTAGTATAAATAGTGCGTTAGTAACTAAGATCAATATCTGTATTGTGCTGCTAAATATTGCTAGTATTTGACAAGTAAATCAATGGAGAAAGTAATTAAAATTGCGTAATTTAAAACGCTTATTTACTGAAGGAATATTCAAATGCAATATTTAATTCTGGTTAGTAATTAAATAATACTCATATTTTAAAATTATACGTATGAATAAAATTTGTATCATAACTTAAGTTAGCATTAAGTTAAATGTAAGATGGTAAGTGTAACTTCTGATAGCTGGCCTATAATTAGAATAGGTTATCCCATTAAAGACCATAAATAAAGTAAATGTATTAGAAATAAATTTAATATTTTGCGTATTGCATATGATGGGATTAATCATTTAAAAAAAAAAAAAAAATAGTTAGTCAATAATTTTGAATAAAAGCTTCTACAAGGTTACCAAAATGTAATAAACAATGTATTGGTAATGAAATGTACTTTTAGTTAATCAATCCATATGATTGCATACAGGAGAAGTAGTAACCTCTAGTCCATAACCAAAAGAGTATACAGATTAATGTCAGTTATATTTTATATTTTTGTATTACTATGGGATTATTGAATAAATGTTCATATTTTTTTTTTTTGTGATAATAATAAATTATAGTCTTGTTAAAATTTGTTGTAGATTCATTTTTTTTTGTTTTTATATGCTAAATATAAGTGTTTGCACAATATTTGCAAAACCTTTTCTTGAGTCCGAAATCATTCCAAATTCTTAAAGACTTAATATACCAGATAAATAAAGTTAAGCAGATCGGAATATGTCATTATATTTTAGTTTAATGATAATTATTTATGGAGTTGAAAACTTAAGACTAAACATTCACCTTTGTATAAAAAAAAAAAAAAAAAAATGAATTTATTCCCAAACCATTAACTTTGGTTACACATTATTCCATTCCCATTTAGTTAAATTGTCTAAGTAATAAATCTTAGTTATATTATTGTGTTGTCATGGATGATGGAAGGACACAAAAAAGCACCCTTGTCTTTTTATTATTCTGACTGAGATTCTGAAAAAAAAAAAAAAAAAAAAGGCTGTGTTATTCAAAATTATACGTCATTATTGAATAGAATTATCATCTCTTTAAATAATATAGCAGTGGATATGAGAGATGAAGACACATTGAATTTAAGTAAAATAAATGTTTCCTATAGCCGACCAGAATGCCAGTCATATGCGACAACACAATACTGCCGAGCATTTCCTTACATGAAACAAAGAACCCTGAGATTAATATTATTATAATTATTCTTTAAATTAATAAGTGATCAATTATTGTTGTTATTACAATCGTGGCATGGCTTAAGAGAATTGAAGGTACAATTGTATTATATGAAAAGTATTTTAGATCATATTGGAAAATTAATGGATATGTTGCTTTATTTTGGTTGCCTTAACAACAACCAGAAAAATTAGTGTCATGGGTGCAAATAAATAAACAAGTGCAAATAAACTAAACTAATAAAAATAAAGAGTTAGAAATAAAATAAATTTCTAACTAATAAAAATAATATTGGGTTAGAATATATATATATATATATATTGTGGGTTCATCCAAGTTAAAATATTTTAATATTGATATACTGACGTTCGACTTGGTAACACAAGTCATCCACAGAGTGATAAAAGGTAGATAGACGATTGTAGAGGTGCTACAATCACTGATTTGAAAAAAATGTTAAAGTTCCACCAATAGTAAAAATGTTAAATTAAGAATGTTTTTTAAAAACATCTTTCCAAATAGGAGGAAGTTTGCTTGTATCATCTCGCTTATTGATACAATCTGGCCTTTTAAGTATCTCAATGGCTTCTCTAATTTTGCACTGGTATAGATTATCACATCTGGATATGATCCTGGTACTAGAAAAATTAATTTTATGACCTGAATCCATAGTATGGATTGAGAGTGCTGATGATGATGAGTGTTGTTGTGTAATTACTAACCTATGTTGTTTATTTATGTGTTACTATTAACAAGTTGTTAGTATTTGGAAAGTTTAAAATTTTCTACACATTCAACATACACAGTTCAGTAGTTTTAAATGGGGGGGGGTGTCTCATTACAATACTAAAATTTATAATTATTTTATTCTTTTCATTGAAATAAAATAAGGGGGGGGGGCAAAAGTGGCGCTTGATGTAGACTCAACAGTTTTTGATAAGTAACTTTGAAAAATATATATATATAATTTATCATATCAAAAACGTTTCTTTTTTTTTAAAAAAAAAGCATCCAACTTATTCCAATTAAGAAAGAACAGTGTTACCATTTTCTTGTTCAAATAAAAAAATGTGTCAGATTTTAATGTCTCTTTGACTAATTTCATGTAACAATATTGTTTTTTTTTCCCAATAAATTTATTAAACGTAAATAAGTATGATATAAAGTGATTTTGTACAGAAAAAAAAAATAAAATTAATACAAACATAAATTTTGTACAAGTGTGAATTTTTGATTATCTTCTGATTATCAGTTCTCAATTAACAGCTCGTGTTCTGCAGTTCACTGCATCACTCATTCTTATAGTGAATAACAAATGTAATCCAATAAATCCTTAGTAGGCTTTTGCCCATGAATTGCCTTCATATAATCATTTCAATGATCACCTGTAATGTCATGTGCACTTCACTGTTGGAGGGGCACAGTTCTATAATATTGTTCTTTTACTAGAATTACAAATAATTTAAAAAGTTTTATATTAAGTTTATTAATTAATATTATTTCTATATTTTTTCAATGATATTTGAAATCTCTTTTATAGAACGACGACGTAATTAATGTTCAACATTAGTGTTGAAAAGTTTTGACCCGTGTATTATTACTACATGAATATAGGTACACACAAAACTTTTTTTTTCTTAACGAGACAGTATCTTTCCTTTAAATGTATTTATTATTAATATATTTGGGGGGGGGGGACATAATCTCTTGTTCTTTCTCCTCACTCTGAAATAAAATTAGAATTGATATTATACACATCTTTAATAATTTTTGATTCTGATTTACAGGTTTTATAGCTAGTTGTGATTTCTGTCATCTACTAATTACACTTCTCATTTTATACTGAAATCTACTCAGTTTAACTTTTTTATTATTTCTATTTGTTTGTATACTTATTTCTAATGTCTTATTATTCTATATCGGACACTAAGATATAGAATTATATTGTCCACAGTTGATAACAGTCATATCAAAAGCCAAAACATCATTTCAAACTGTATGTAAAAATCTAATTGTACACAACTTTCTATAGTTCTATTTTGAAGTTGCATCATGTAATATTTATTTTAAATATTTTAAAATAAAATAAATCCTTTAATAAGGTAGAAAATGCAATGAAAAAAATGTTAATTTTTTTTTTTTTTAGTTATTTGTGAAACTTAATTTTTTTTAAAAATACAGTACAAGATGGATTTTTTTTTTTTTTTTACAGTCAATTAGCATTGAAAAAAAAATCATATTGAATTCTCAAAAGTTTTAAAGATAGTTTCATTATAGCTGACTTTAATTAAAGATATCTGATGTTCAAAGAACAGAAGTGCATCTTTTATGAACTCTATATTTAGAACTACAAAAGTGCGTTTTAAGGTCAATCTTTTATGAATTAAGAGCTTGTTCAAATGAAAAAAAAAAGTATAAATAGATGATCAATAAAATTCTCTCATTTAAAAGAATTATTAAATGTTAGATTATTTCTGTTATGAAATAATGAAATGTATATGTCATTTAAAAGATCTGGTAACAATAACAAACAGCCATTTGACATTATAAATCTCTTCATTATTATTAAAATAAATTGTTGTCCCTGAATGATAATTGTATCAAGTAAATAAAATATGTAAAAAATTCACACAAACACATTCACTACTAACTTCCATCTTAGACACTGTGCTCTCCAACTTTCTATACATTTTGTCAAAGATAAGAAAATAAATAAATGATTAGTTCGTCAGAAGGTCATGTGATATTTAAGCAATAAATATGACAGGCTGAGTTTCAATCCAGAAACTTTTAGCATCATACTAAACTGCACAGGGTAGTTGTAATAATGAATTCACCACACTGATACTGTACTGATTTTAAAAATTGAACTTGCTTGACTGTTCGGAAAGCTGCATGCAAAAGAAATATGCTGGAAAGAAAATTGTATACCAATTCTTTAAAAAAATATTCTAGCATAATTATGTACAAAGATTCATTTCAAAAATCTTGGTATTCCAAAACCATTTGATCACATTATTTTCAGATTATTATCAACAATATCACATGACTTCTCAACTTATTCACATGCCTTCAGAGGCAATTCTCTTCATCTTACTCTAAACTTATGTACTATAAGCTTCAGTAATTAATGATGACATACCAGATGGTATAAGGTTATAATATCCATATGTCCAAATTGGTTTCTGATTTTCCCCTTGATTATTGGAAATTCATGTTTCAAAGCTGGACCCAACCACTTATGTTTATATCAACTACCTTTTACATCTTTATAGTATTAAGTTAATAGTCTAAAATTAAAAAAAAAAAACAACGCTAATGTTCTATACCAAAAGCCAACTCACATATTAATCTGATACCAACTCAATTTCTTTATCTTTTAGAGAAATCAGTTTAATGACAACTTAAAATTTGTAAATTGCATTTTAATATTTTGAAGTCCAATGTTCTAATGATCATTGAATTTGAAAGTAACATTACTATTTAGTGTCCATTGATTACTCAATATTATAATAACTGTAACTGACAAAGAATAGATTGTTTATAATTTAGATACATAAAGTAGACAGAGAGATGCATGATGGTTTGTTTATATATATGTCACTTTTGCTAAATGCCTCCAGTTAGAATAAAATAGAATATTGAAATGCTAAGTGCTCAATCTATAAAGTGCAAACCATTGAGATGTTTTGATCATTTCATTCTATTAGAGTAGATAATGTGGCTGTTAGTTGTAGACATTTAAATTTAATGCTTCTCAGAAACTAGTTTGGAAATTTGGATATAGTATTTACTATTTAAATTTCACTGACTATTCATTTCAGTTGGAAAATAAAGCTCTAATTATTCATTAAAATTTATGAAAATGAATAAATTTGCTACCTTGTAAGTCTGTAATCAATCATAAGAAATGATTCTATATTGCTATCTTCATCATGACTTTACAACTAAATGATATAGTTGTGGATAAAGTTTATAAATTTATGTCCTTAGAGATTAGTTTATGAAATGTCATATATTATACTATTCAATAAAGTTTATTCGCTTTTGCTGAATTATAATTAACATTATAATTTTAGATATTAAAATTAAACTGAGAGATTGCAAACTTCTCAAGCGCTTATAACTATCAACAGCCAATCAGATCATAAACACTGAGAAGAATTTAATAAGAAAAGGGTGGTTCCACCCTCATCTTTACTTTTTTTCTATATATCCAAGCCAGTCTAAAGTACTTGGATACATAGAAAGACAAGTAAAGAAGAGGGTGGAACCACCCTTTTCTTGTTAAATTCTCTGTCTCAGTGTTTACGATCTTATTGGCTGGTGATAGTTATAAGCGCTTGAGAAGTTTGCAGTCTCTCAGTTTAATTTCAATACTGCTTGCGCTTTATAAAATAAATATTTTAGATATTAATTAACTAAAAATGTTTTTTTTAACTATGTCAAATTTTAAGCAATATAGTTACTGTCTACAAATGATAAAATCTTATAAATTCTTTTTTCATATTTACATTCCATTGATTCACATTATTTGCCTGAAGATATGTGATGCTGGTATATCATCATCATCATCAACCATTATCAATCCACTGCAGGATGAAGGTCTCTCCAAGTTTAATCCATCTTCTCCCATCTTTAGCTTCTCTTCTCCACAACACCCCTGCACATTTTCTTATTTCATCCATCCATCTCACATGTGGTCTCTTTCTGGGTCTTTTACAATCTCTTGGAATCCAGTTTAAAATTTCAATTGTCCATCTATTATCATCTCTTCTAGCAATATGTCCAGCCCAACTCCATTTCAATCTTTTAATTTTTTCAATAAGGTCAGTAACACCTGTTTGTTGTCTTACCCATACATTGCATTTTCGATCTCTTCTTATTACTCCCAACATACATCTCTCCATACTCCTTTGAGTGGTCTGAAGTCTCTGTATTGCTCTTCTATTAAGTGTCCAAGTCTCAGATCCATAAGTAAGAACTGGTAAAACACATTTGTTAAAAACCATCCTTTTCAAACACATAGGCATATTTCCTTTTAGTATCAAGTTATTTCTACCAAAAGCACTCCAACCAAGTTTAATTCTATGATTAATTTCCTCCATTATGTTTCCATCTGTATTAATAATCTGACCAAGGTATTTGTAACTGTTAACTTCTTCTAATTCTTCATAATCAATCTTTATTTTCATATTTTGAGCAAATTGATTAAACATTACTTTAGTCTTTTTAACATTTATCTTTAGTCCTACTTTTCTACTTCCATCTGTTAACTCCTGCAACATTTCCTGCAGCTCTGAAGCATTATTTGCAAAATCAACTACATCATCTGTGAAATCTAAATGACTTAAATACTCTCCATTTACTTTCACTCCTTTAGTTTCCCATTTTAATCCACAAAATACTTCTTGCAGCACTGCTGTAAAGAGTTTTGGAGATATGGAGTCACCTTGTCTTACACCTTTCTCAATGTTGATTTTTCCAGTATCATTATGTAATCTAATTGTTGCTGTTGCATTTTTATAAATATTCTTTAAAATATGACAATATCCTGGATCTATACCTTGATGATCCAATGCTTTAATCACTGAAGAAATGTGTATAGAATCGAATGCCTTTTCATAATCTACAAATCCAAAACATAATGACAACTCATATTCATTTGTCCTTTCTATGACTTCTCTCAATACCTGGATATGATCTATTGTACTAAAACCACTTTTAAATCCAGCTTGTTCTCTTGGTTGGTGGAAATCCAAAGTTCTCTGTAGACGAGTTGTAATTATCTTGGTAAAATTTTTATATAAAACTGATAAAAGGCTGATAGGTCTGTAATTTCTAATATCTTCTTTATCACCTTTTTTAAATATTAATATTATTACTGCATTCCTCCAATCTTCCGGTACATCTTTATCATTTAGACATTTGGTATATAACTTTGCTAAAATTGTTTCTATTTCTTCACCTGTTTCTTTTAATATATCAATTATAATTCCATCATTTTCTGGAGCCTTTCCTTTCTTCATACACTTAATTGCATGTCTCACTTCTTCATTTAAAATTCTGGGCAATTCGGAAGATGTAATAGATATAGGAGGTACTTGTTCTTTATTACTATATAATTCTTGATAAAAATCTTCTACCAATTTCATGATGTCATCTCTTTTTTTAGTAATAATTCCATCTTTTTTTCTTATTGCAGATATAAATTTCCTACCAATACCAAAATGTTGTTTAACATTTTTGAGACTTTTATTTTCTTCTACAGCTTTCCTTTCTATTTCACAGTTATACTTTCTTATATCATTTTCAACTCTTTTCCATACCATTTTACAAAATTCGAGATATTCAATTCTTTTTAATACATCATTTTTGTATATCTTCATATTCCTTCTTTTCTTCATAAATTCTCTAGTCTCAGTAGAAATTTTATTAGTCAATTGCTGCTTTTTTCTACCAGCTATGTTTGTTGCAGTTTTTAAAAGTGTATCAGTTATTTTCATATTAATTTCATTCAAATCTGAATCATGTTCAAAATCTCCTAACACTTGAAACCTATTTGTAAGTTCTAATTTAAATTCATTAGAATGTTTCTGAAGATTAGAAATATCAACTGTAAATATTGTTTTTCTTAATAATTTTTGTCTCTCTAGTTTTACATTAACACGTAACTTACACCTTACTAATCGATGATCACATCCTGTGTTAAATTTATTAAGAACATTACAATCTTGAAATATGTATTTTCTGTTAGTCAAAATATAATCCAATTCTGCTGTTCCTTCATTTGGATGCTTCCATGTCCATTTCCTTTTAACATTTTTCTCAAAAAATGAATTCATAATATAAAGTTTTTCTTTTTCTGCAAACTCCACAAGTCTATGTCCTCTCTCATTTCTATTACCATAACCAAAATTACCTACAGCAATTTCATCTTTCATTTGTCTACCAATTCTAGCATTAAAGTTCCCATAACAATTTTAAAATGTTGTTTACTCTGATCAAAAGCCTTTTGTACATCCATATAAAAATCTTCTACTACTTCATCACTATGAGAACTTGTTGGGGCATAAACCTGAATTATCTGCATTTGGTATCTGCTATTAAGTTGTATAACTAATCTTGCCACTCTGTCCGATACACCATCAATCTCCACAATATTGTTCTTCCACTTTTTATTTATAATGAATCCTACTCCACTTGTATTTCCAATATGTGTGCCTTTATAATAGAGTATATGTCCACTTTTTAAATCAATTGTTTCTTCTCCTTTTCTTCTAACTTCACAAAGTCCAATAATGTCCCATTTAATATAAGACAGTTCTTCTTCTAATTCTTGCAATCTTCCTTCACTTGAAAGTGATCTGCAGTTGTAAGTACCTAAATAAAAAGTCGTCATCAAATGGAAGCCTGGGTCCGCAATCAGGGGATTCTTAGCACCCTCCGCCTTCGGCCACCAACTTCTGCCTTGGTTGGTGACTTTACAGCCTCCTGGGAATAAGGGCCATGCTTTATTTTTGTCTGTCATAATTGTATATATGTATTTGAAAAATATTTATCATTTACACAAACATTCATTCTGCCTATTGGCCTATTTCCTCATCTATTAGTAAATGTTGAATGTATAGAAAATTTTAAACTTTATTTAAACCTTTCAAATACAAACAACTTGTTAGTAATAAATAACACACAAGTAGACAACACAGATCAGTAATTATGTGTTTCAAGTAGTATCCACTCTTCTTCAGATGTTGCTGTCCTGATCAATGACAGTATTCACATAGGAGTTGAACTCACACCCTTTAGATTCTCAAATATTGAATTTAAGGTAAATGCTCTAACAAACTGAGCCTTTGATAGGATGTCTCAGGTGTTTAGAGTGTTTGCCTTAAATTTGAAATACAAGAATCTAAAGATGTGAGTTCAACTCCTATGTGAATACTGTTACTAGTCAGGTCAGCAAAAACCTAAAGAAGAGTGGAGAATAATACTCTCAAATGTTGTGTAATTACTAACCTGTGTTGTCTGGGTGTTATTACTAATAAGTTGTTTGCATTTGAAAAGTTTAAATAAAGTTTAAAATTTTCTACACATTCAACATTTACTGTTAGATGAGGAAATAGCCTGACATATTATCACATTGATTCATATTTCTTAATATTATCTTTTTAATTTTTAGGAAATACATTATTATGTATTAAATCAACCAGCGCTACCTGTATTTACAAACATAAAGTCTGAGTACAGCCGCATAGGTAATAGATATATGTGGTTGTTTAATTAAAGAATTTCTTAGATCTGGCAATACCCGAATGGCATTTGTAAATTTTAGATAAAATATATCCACATCCTTTTTTTACAAATAGCAACTAATACTATTCTAATAAAAGCTTGATCCTATCATAATGAATTATAAGCAAAAGCATTTAAAAAACTTACTGCCTATATTCACAAATATAAATGACAGCAAGGCAAATGGTTGTATTTTTCAGAAGTGATATGAATGACCATTTATTTTTATCTATTAACAGAAACAGAAATTTGAGAACATGTTTGAACATAAAATCATATCCATGTAGATAAAAATCTGATGAACAACAAACATTTGGGATAAATCTCAAACAAGTAGTCAGCTGCTCTTACCATTTTCTAACAAAAAATTTCATAAATTCTGAACTGCATAAAGACACATATCTAAATGACTAAAAAAAAAATTTTAAAAAAAATGAGGATTAACATTATAGTGCTAAAATGTTTTCTTTTCTTTTTTTAAATAAAGTTTTGTTGATCTTTCAGAAGTACATTTAAAGAATTATCTTTACATATCAGCAATGAATTCTTTAATCTTATCAGCAGAAGCCTTTTTTTTTTTTCAAAACATAAATGTATTTCGGTTATTAAAAATTTAGATATTTAGACCAGTCATCTTAGATATATTTCCATACTTTAAAAAAAATCATAAATTTAAATATCTTGTATTCTCAGAATTGCTAATAAATAAATGAGGAAATTGGGTTGTTAATTTTATTTAAAAAGAAATAATACTGATAAGATATTTTTAACTGAATATTTTAAAATATTTGTTATTAGTAACTTGGTTAGATAAGAGCTCCACTACCATTCATAGATAATATAATCTTTAAGTTAATAATATAAAATACCATTATATATATTATTATAAGAAAAAAGCTTTAAAATGGTTTTAAAAGCATACTGAGAAGGGCAAAAAAAATATTTGCTGTAAATAGGTTTTTTTATATCATTTTTATTAAAAAAAATTTGCATAATAAAAATTGTTTCTTTTTTTAAGTATATATATAAGAATGGTATTTTATATTATTAACTTAAACATTACATACAATAATAATTGGAATTAATAATTTGTAAAGTACATACTCATTACGTAAGTAATATATATTAAGGTTATAATCTTAAGACTATGCCTTAAAATGCAACAGTAAAGACTTCTACAAATCTAAACACAAGATTAATGACTTTTTTTTTTTTAAGTGTCATAGCATCGGCCGGGACGCAAACCCGGGCAAACTGCCTGCAAGTGCAAGGCAGTCATGCTGACCTCTCGACCACCAATGCAAGACCAAGATTAATGACTTTAAAAGATAAGAGCAGCCACACTCTCATCTTCGACCTAATTTCTAAATATATAGGTGAGTCTAAAGCATTTTGATTTGAGAGCGTGAAGCTATTAACTACTTCACTGACAGTGACTATCTAATGCAAAAAAATAAGAATGATTTTATACTTGAGTTGATATAACAACTAACTTTTTTTAAAAAAATTTCTACATAAGCTTAATACAATTAAATTGAGTTTCAAATAACTTCAAAATAAATATTTTATATGAATTACTGTAGGGCAATCTGTGTATGTATTCCACATTCTTACATCACAGAACAACAACTTTTTCTTTTATAGCCCACTAAGATCAGCTAGATACATGATATTCTTATATCATTTTAATTAAAGGTATTGATTGCAAATAATGACAAAATGCTAAAAATTTAATGAGACATTATAGTTTATTTAAATATATATAAATTTTTAATGCACCCACAATAGCATAACTTGATTGGTCTGTCAATTTTTAAATAAGATGATATAATTAATGATTGATTATGTCCAAAATAATACAGTATACTACAGTTTAAAAGCTTTTTAACAGATATTAAGTAATTCTGAAAAGATCTAAACTCGTTGCTTAGCCTAATGATCACAAGCAACTATTATTGTAGTTCCAAGATTAATAAACCTACAGTCTGAGGATCCAATAAATTTATAAACTATTTAAATAACTGGACTACCATAAATGTTTTCAGACAGTAATGCAGGGAAGTAATTAAATGTTATATAAGCAAAAGTAAGAGGTAACATTAGCATTACATTCTTTATTGACAGATACTTACATGCGAGCTAGAAGTATGCTATATAAACAGAGCAAAACTCTCCATACAGTATTGCCACCTGTGCTAAACAGAGTAATCAATAGATGCCAGAAGGCTTGTGCATAAAATCCCTATCCAATGCCTACTCATCCAATATCCCCAGACTTGCACAAGCCTTCTGGAGTCCATTGATTACTCTGTTTAGCACAGGTGACAATACTGTATGGAGAGTTTTGCTCTGTTTATCAACAATTAATGTGCTAGTATAGGAAATGTGATCATGTGATGCTTAAGTATGCTATATGATAGGAATTTATATCTATTGCATATTAAGTTTAAGATGGACCAGCAGTTTTGCAAATGGTATCATCCATGGAGTGTACAAAAACAAGGCATATAATATACAGTAGGAATTTCCATCTACTACATACTATTGCACTAAATAAAATAATGAATATTTAAATTATATATGAATGAATTTTGTATGTAAATGAAACAGCCCAAAGTAAAAAATACAGCAGTTTCTTTACCTCAATACTCCCAATTATGTTTTATTAAAACTGGAGAGTAGTCTGCTTAAAACTGTACTTTATTAAAAGACAATTAAAAAGATGCATTCATGTTTTTATAATCGTTTTTCCTCCCAAATAAAGTGTTGTAATAATCAATCCATGTATTGTGAAAAATTCGATAACAGTAAACCATTTAAACTTCACCAACAATAGAATTACTTTCACAACATTTGGCTAAAATCTACTATTTATATCAACAAGTACATTAAAGTTTCCAAAAAGAAATATCTGATTTTTTCATGGGATGCTATTCAGCAAAAATGTTTTCTTTCTCTTAATTTTTTAATTTAATGTTATAGCATATACACTAATAAAATAAGTGCTAATTGTGCAAGCTAAGTTTTAACATCATTATTCTTCTATTGATATAGAGAGGAATTCCAAAAATAAAAGTTACTAAATTAAACTTTAAAGCAAATCCAATACCATGCATTCTCCTTTCACTGATTGATTGGTCCTTCTAAAAGAACTTGTAACTATTTATCTGTTTGAGTAAAAAAGCAACCAATTTTTAAAAAAAAATTATCTAAGCAACCAATTAAACAGCATTACAGACAAACAATCATTCACACAACAAACAAAATATATAAGAGATTACTTATAGCTATTGTAAATAATGGCAGGAAGATTGAGCGAAGAACAAGAAATATTGAAAATGCTGAAAAGGTATATAGTGTAACGGTCAAATATGTGCATTTGCGCAACAAAATCTAGAACTCTAATAGATCATCCTAAGGCTGACCAGGTTTACGGTGGTGGAAGCCACGGCTCTGGCCTAACCCTAGTTCCTCTACCATTGCTCACAGACTTACAACCTTATAAGTGACACAGTTGAGGTCACAGCAGCATTTCCCTTCTTCACGTGCCAGCAGTAGGTCATCAGTAGTACACAATATGGGTAACAATGGGTAATTTGTATAGCACATCTATATAGGTATTACCAATTATATATAAAATATCAATAAGTTATAAATCTAATTATTAAATATTAAATAAAAGTGAGTCGGTGAGCAAGACTTAAGACAAGAAAACAAAGTAAATTTAAAGTTAATTTAATAAATTCAATTGTAAACAACAATTTAAAACAATAATAGAGTAATTACATTCATATCGACCTTTCAAGTCAAATTGTGCAAACGCTTTTTGCGAGTGTTAAATAATAAATGAATACCATCTGACCAATACAAGATATAGAATTTATGCAGGAATAAAAGGAATCCTCTTATTCCTACGACTCAAATATTTATATATGAGCAAATCTGAAGTACTGGCACAGAAGGTGTGACTATAGAACAGTCACTTTAAATTACTATATATAACGTATGAATGAATGACGCCGATGAAATTTACTAGAATTTACTGAACGTCATTCCCACTGAAACTTAATCATATATATAAATCAGCATTTATTTTTATAGCGTCTGTATACAATTGTAATTACATTCATATCAGTCTTTCAAGCCAAATTGTGCAAACGCTTTTTGCGAGTGTTAAATAATAAATGAATACCATCTGACCAATACAAGATATAGAATTTATGCAGGAATAAAAGGAATCCTCTTATTCCTGCATAAATTCTATATCTTGTATTGGTCAGACGGTATTCATTTATTATTTAACACTCGCAAAAAGCGTTTGCACAATTTGGTTTGAAAGGCCGATATGAATGTAATTACAATTGTATACAGACGCTATAAAAATAAATGCTGATTTAATAATAGAGTAAGTAAAGGTTTAATTTCACATGCAGGTGTTTCAGGGACATTACAATTCAAAGGGGTTTCAGGGACATTACAATTCAAAGGGGTTCACACGTAAGTGATGCATTATCAATAGCAAATTTTGGATGTACAGATTTAAGCAGTTTGGTTTACATATATATAAGTTAGTTTACTTATAAGTGATTTTACCCTTCTAACACACTTAATAAAATTTGGAGGTTTTGCATTTCCGTCTATATATGTATATAGCCTCATGTCACACGCAGATGATAGTATGTAAGTTACAATTAATTATTTATTTGGCTATACATATATATCTCTATCACTCGCAGGTGATAAAATGATAATACAGTAAAAATTTACATGAGTGGAATTTTAATTTAGAATGATTTGCCTTTGCTCATGGTTATCTATGCCAGGTTTATGCTATAAAGGGACTTAGATTTGCCATATTAGCGGAATAATAAAATTTGAAAGAACATAATTTAACTAGCACAAATACTTTAATGTATTCTCTACACAGTAATATGCTATTTAGATTGGATTCTATGTCAGATCAATGCTGAATTAACTATTAAAATGGGGGGGTTGAACTGATTAATGGAGTTAGACTTCAGATACAAGCGCGTAAAGAAAAATATATAATTCTGAGTCTTATTGTGTCTCATATGTGCCTTATTCACGGGTATTTTACCGGGTAATGGTTCCCTGGGACTGATTCTCATTGCAGTGGTATTGGAGGCCATTCTAGTTCGGCAGATCGAGCAATTTATATATGTGAGTGGGAGTCTTAAGCTCTGGATGAGTCTCATGCTCCTTCTATGAATGTGGAAATGTGGAGTCTTATGCTATGGGTGAGTCTCATCCTCCATTTAAATGAATTCAGGATGGGTTGGCATGTACCAGTCACCATCTGAAAAGATAATTGCCTGAACTAATGGTAATGGTGCAGCACGACGACATGCGACCATTGAAGACATACAGCAATAAGAAAATACGCCGTAGCATTTCGTAAGGACACATATGCACCAATGACTAGATAATCATATTTAAAAATTAAGACGCTAAAATACAAGTTTCTTTCATGAAACTACCCACATCAGTTCATGTTACAGTACTCTTAATAGTACTAATTAAGGGAATTTATGAATCCAATCCACAAAGCTATCTATATAGGCTTTGATTTAATTAGCTTAAGGAGGATTACAGCATATGGGGAATTAAAATATAAACTTATAGATTTATGCTGTATTTTTATCACTTTAACTGAATATTTATTTAAAATATCAACTTAAAGAGCAAATCTATCTTAAGGTAGTAATATGTTTGTAATGATATTTACTTTAATACATTTTATCCTTTCCAAAACAGAGCTTTTTATTTCATATATAATTATACATGTTATATATATATGGGCACTTACATATATATGCGAGCGAATCTTTATTTAATACTTGCTAATAGTTTAATTTAAAAATAAAGCTCGGTTTTGAAGTTTTATAGCATAAACAAGATAACGTAACTAAATAATAATAAATCTGGCAGAGATTAACTTAAGAAATGCATTTTGAATCATGATAAAATTTCAGGCAAGTGAAATTTGAAAATTTTTCATATTAAAAGAAAGTTGTGCGAGATTCACTAAAATATGCTTGATTTAGTTCTATAACGCTATCCCAGAAATTAATGACTGCAAACATTATCATTAACTTAAGACAATAACAAATTATCATAGAAATCTTAACTATTACTTTAAAACTGCTTATTGTATATTATATGTTACTAAATAGATAAAAGATTTAATTTCTACATTAAGCAAATTGAAACAGATTGCATTTAATTACTTATAGTCAAATTAATACGTAACTAAATCAAACATTATTTTGCGAGTAAACCAAAACATAAAATCATACAATTATATTAATAAAAAGATGTGTGTGAATGTGTGTATTTTAGATAAATCATAATTCATTTGAGTTTAAATCAACTCAAACACATTAAATCATTTAACATTTTAAATCATTCAATAATTTGTTTATCAGGTAAATCAATTAACTAATTAGAAATCAGGTTTTTAAATCAGTTCTTTATCAAGTAAATCAGTTTTATCAGTTTTTAAAATCATATCAATTATATTTATATCAGGCAACTCAGTTAATTTATTAGAAATCAGTTTTAAAATCATATCAATTATTTTTATATCAGTTTTAAAATCAGGCAAGGCTTTAGGATTGAAATACAATTATTAATATTCACAAGTTTTTACATTAAAATTATAAAACAAAATATACATAATTTTCATTTACAATATTAAGATGGCCATTAATTTAAGGTTAATCTAGCATTTAAATTTGGAATTGGTTGAAGATTTTAGAATGAAAGAAGTAATTACCGTTGTTTATCTTGATTTTTCTCTGTACTGGCATGTTCTTTGAATGGCATGACATCTTTTAGGTTTTGGAGGTGGTCAACTCATACTGTTTCAGCTTAGATGGCTGTTCTCTGGGCAGAAGGCTACATTTCGAGCCCAATTACCCTGACATGTTGGTTATTCACTTTATTACAAATATTTTTCAAAAGCTCCAGAAATTTGTGAGTGAGAAAGTGCCTTGAAAGATGGCTGCTGTTCTCTATAAAGCAGTATCCCCCCCCCTTCTCTTTCATTATTTTATTTTCTTAGAATTGTTTTCCTGGCCCGCACGACAGTAACCAATTATAGCGGGAGCCTGCTGTGTTAAATCTTAAATAGGTCAACATTTACCCATTTACAGGCGTAATTCATTCAGTTTTCTAAGTTTTATTCTAAATATACATTTTTAATTAATCTAATATCAGTAAAGATTAATTATACTGGTGACCATGTGTCGAGAAAAACAAATCTAAGATTTGTAAAAACATTTTATTATATATGTAACTTGACCGTTCTAATTTACCGATATATGCAAAATTATACAATTTTGAAAATATATAATTTAATAAATATATAAAATTATAAAAAAACAAAATGTAATACAATCTATTAACATTTATGTTCTTGCATATATGTAGTCTAAAGTTACACATACAATTAGTTTTTCACTTTGCAATTTTTAATAATCTATATATGTGCATATCTTGGCATCATGAGTATATAAATGAATATTTCAGTAAATATTTAAACATATATGCACACATATATGATTCAATAATTTACATTTAAATTTAGGCGGAATTTATTAAGATTATTTTTAATAAATATACGAGAATTGGTGTTATCTATATATGTATGAATACTACAATATAGGATATATAGTAGGTGAAACAGTTGGGTTGAAAAGCTGACTGTTTCATATTCTCAAACTCATGGGAAGTTTTATGAAAGTTTAATGGGTTGGTGCTTTTAAAAAAATTTATTTTAATTTTAACGAAAATTGTTCTTATTCCATTGATTTCATGTTTCAATACTATCTGCGAACCCTTTTTGCCCTACTCTCCTGCCTATGAAAACCTACTATGCTACTACTTAATGACTAAAACTAATATGCAATACTACTAACTATTTATATAACTATATTTTATCATCAATGTTCCAGAACCCTAAGTGGGATCTGCAGTCCTAGCTATCACCGTTTTACATGGTTTTAAAATCTTAAATTTTGATCTCTTCCAGTAGATTTTACTATCTGTCACTCCCTCACTTCCTCCTCTATCTTTTGCTATATTGAAAACTAATGGTTTCCATTTTCCTTTATCTTCTATCCTGCTTCTTTTATTACTCAATATTTTTATCTTCCATTTGGTGTGTTTTGCTAAACTCCCATCCTTTCCTTCTATCAATTTGAATATTGGTGGTTTCCATCTTCCTTTATCTTAACTTCTGTTCCTTCTTTTCTTACTTAATCTCTCCCTTTTAAATTTGCTACTTCCTTCTATTTCATCCATTCTCTTCCTTACAAACTTAAAGGCTGTTAATTTCCATCTCTCTATATTTTCTTTCCTGCATCTTCTTTTGCTATTTAGCTTTCCTTCTTTAGCCTGCTATCTACTTCTATACACTTCCATCTTCTTCTAATTTGAAAACTGACAGTTTCCATTTTCTTCTATCTTCTCTCCTGCCTCTTCTTTTACTATTTAATTTCTCTCTCTCTAGCCTGTCACTTATTTCTAAATACTCCTGTCTTCCTTTTGCTAATTCGAGAACTGGCAGTTTCCATCTCTCTTTGTCTTCTTTCTTGGTCCTATGCTCTATCTTTCTCCTTTTCGTCCTACTTTTACTCCTAGTGCTCTGTGTTTACTCTTCCCCGTTTATTTGCTTCACATTCCCACGCTTCATAACTTTGGTCTTCATAACTTTGGTAATTTTCTCGTCTTCGTCTACTATTTTTTATTTTGACAAATGTTTGCCTATCTACCTTGCCATTTTTCTCTTCCTTTTCAAGGTGATCTTTCCCTGGCTCTAAATTTTCCTTCCTATCTACATCCATGGTAACATTCCCTTGATCTTTCTTGGTCAGTTTTAGCCTTTCTAGATACATCTTATGATCTATCTTTATGTCTAATTTTGTATCATTTTCTTTTACATCTATTTCTACAATCATCTCTCCACAACCTTCTTGTATAATCACTGTTTCTTTGTCTATTCTTAGCTTACACTCTCTAACTATATCTTCCCCTTTCTTTAGCTCATGCTCAGCTAGATCTTTATTTCCCTTAACTTCATGTGGAAGCTTTATAATTTCATCTACTAGTCTTGCTTGAACCTCTAATCTTTCTATCCTACCCTCTGTATCTTCCAGCCTCTGTACTTTATTCACTGGTTTAATAACTTCCTGTTCTATGGGCATCATTTCTTTCTTATTTATTTGATTTATTTCCTTGGTTTCTTTCTCTACTATGTTCTCTTTCTGACTCATAATTCTTGCCTCTGTTCTTTCTAATGCATTTGGCTCACCTTTTTCTTTCATCTTTTCTAATTCTTCTCTTTCCTCATCTTTCCTTTCTTCTCTTTCTCTTCTTTCTCTATCCTTTCTCTCCCCTGCTTCTCTATTCTCTCTCCTCTCTAGCTTTCCTCTCTTTTTCGTCTTTATCCCTAATACCATCTAAACCTCCAGAGTTTAATGATTCTGTGCCCTCCGTCAAGTACGGGATTATTGTTCCTGTGTTTATTTGTTGCATGCCTATTTCCTTTATGCTTGTCTCTGCTCTCCTTTTATCTATATGTTCTTTGTCTTCCTTGTTTACTAACATAGTCATGCCACATTCTATAGATGGTCCTGCATTTGTCCTATCTCTCTTTTCCTCTACCATATTAAGACCCTGTTTTATACCCTGTACCCTTTCTATTAACAAATTTGCTTTTTCTTCATCCTTATCTTGTTTAACCCTTACATTTTCTTTGAATTCATATAATTCATCATTGATTTGCTGACAATAAGCATCCATCTCATCTATTTGCTTTCTTTGGCTTTCCTGTTGTCTTTCAATTTCAT